>VZTO01015642.1:209250-220727 GCA_013400615.1 Syrrhaptes paradoxus
CACACTGGAACAGGTTGCCCAGGGAGGTCGTGGATGCCCCATCCCTGGAGGCATTCAAGGCCAGGCTGGATGTGGCTCTGAGCAGCCTGGTCTAGTGGTTGGTGGCCCTGCATATGGCGGGGGGGTTGAAACTAGATGATCACTATGGTCCTTTTCAACCCAGGCCATTCTATGATTCTATGAAGATACATTTTGAAGTTTTGACTGAATAGCCTATCAGTTCTTTACAGGTTAATAATTCTGTCATAAATACGCATTTAAAAATAATCCTATAACACCCCAATCCAGAAGTAACAGAAAAGTAAATAATCTAGGTTTAAAGCCCAAAGACAGACAGCCTTTTTATGTATCGATGGGATATTCCTTGTTATGATGGCAATGTGCTGTTACTCATTTTTAGAGATAGCTCCACAAAACATGATACTCTACAGTGATGATTACAGATATTAGAATAATAACTAGTATCTTACCACAGCATCATACAGAATGATGTAAACTTGATTGAGTTTATCCTCTGGTATCCCACAGTGCAAAAGTATAGCTTTCAGTAAGGCAGTATGGTTCAAGTAAATACTGTAATTTCTCTCCTAACAAAGGGTAAAGAAAAAAAGAAAAAAAAGTTTTACCTGCATTCCACTTTGCTTTAAAAAAAATAAGTTTCCTAAACATTTAATATTAGCTCAAAACTAACTTCAGACCTCTCCTTCCGCCACCTAACCTTCCATCTATAACTGAAGAATGGTAAGGCTTGTCCCATCTACAATAATCACTTGCCTTGCAGAGGAAAGATGTTATTTTAATGGCACTGTAAGGATTCAATTAATATTTCCTTTGCACATAAACCTATGCTTTAAGTTTACCTAAGGAACATTATTTTTGGTTTAAATGACAGCGTTCTAGAACTGCCTGTTGATAAAATGTGAACAGCTCTGTACTTGTTAGGGTTAAAGGTGCTGTCCTTTTGAAACCCATTAGACTAAGTAACTACTTAAGAGTAAAATTTTAGGATGGAAAAGAGAGCAAAGGGGATGATTAGAGAATCTACCTGTAGCACTGGAAACTCTTGAATGATTTCTGAAATGGCATAAATTGTTTCTGCTATAGGCAAAAAGCTATTTCCAGTAGATGTAATGATGTCAAACGCACATTCTAGGAGTTCTTTGGGATGACAACGGTCTAACTTCCGAGGTCTGAAAACTCTCTCTATACAGTATCTAAGAGAAACATTGAAGAATGAATCAGGATCTTCAGTGGTCACTGTCATAAAGCATGGCATCTGTGCAAAATATCATCTCTATGTCCCTTACCTTTTCAAGTTCGATATGTTATTTCTAGCTACAAATCTTGCAAAAGGAATCTGGAAAACAAAATAAATGAAAATTGTTAAAAAGCCATTCAGTCTAATGAGGCTCTGAAACTGGAGATGAATTACTACCATGCACTTGTACTCTCACATGTGTAATAATGCCTTAAATATTTGCCATAGACAAGTAATATTAATCTAATTATCCTTTTCAATAAAAAGACCTCCTCCCCATGAATTTCCTAGAAGAGCCTGGAGAGGGAAAGAACAACAATTCTTAATTATACTAATGCATGCAAAATGCATCATAAATTGTCCATGAGCATATAAAATGTGCAAACAGGTATTTTCTTGTACAAAAGTATTTTGCTTACATAAAGATATAAAGGAGTAATTTTTAATAAATCTTTGTTCAACTAATTTTTCAAAACAAGTAATTCCAACAGAAAGATCAATTCTGTAGATCCTGCACAAATCCTTAACTGAATCGTATTGTATTGCTTGATGTTATAAATGCAAAAGAAAGGTGGGCAAGTCAAACTGACCTTAAATGAATGAAATGGAATATAAAAAGCCAGGTTCTTTAACCATCAATAATAAACAAAAAATATCACTTAAAATATTTAAGTGTTAAATCAAGTGCAGGGCAATTAACTAGGCCAACACTGCATATAATTGGGTGTTCTGGGTTATTACTGATAGAGGAATCCCAAACTGCACAAACAGCAATTCTTCTCAAAGAGTAGAATGATCCTTGATAACATCTCTTTGAGGAACATGAAACTGGACAAACTGTTACCCACATTCTCTAGAGACATACAAATAAAAAGGGATGAGAATATTAGAATTTTCACTGGTCATTGGAAAAGTCTTGTCCCATGTATGTGCAAGAAAACAAACCAAAACAGTAGTGACATCTACCATAATCATAATATGGCATTATTTTCACCTATGTTAAGGGAGAAAAAAAAGAAAAAAAGTGTATTTCTTCCCAATGTTGTTAGGGCTCCAGCTGTCAAAACCAGGATAGCACTAAGCAATACAAGAACAGACACTGCAAGATACACTACTAACAGTCAGAAGAAATATAAGCCTAAGCCTCATTTGTGATGAGGGACTCAAAGGGATCTACAAATGCTACAGCATTCCTCAGACCCAGCTTTGCCTACAGAGATGATACTACTTACTCTGAGGTCATAAGGAAGCATTACCAGCATCCCACTGTGATCCATGAAATATGAAGCTTCATTATGTTCGTATAATTTTTTATTTCTGGGCATCAGCAGTGGGGTGTGCAGCTTGATGGCTCCTGCACAAAAACAGTAAAATACTATTATCTCCCACTTCAGAAGTAACATCTGCTTTTTATAAGCTCATGAACAACCTTGCAGGACATGATAATCTCAACCAATACCTTTTAAAAATTACATTAAGTGTCCTTAATAGACTTTCCTCTTCCACCATTTAGAGAAAGCCATCAAACAAACTTTGATGTTCTATCTTACATACTTCTTGGGCTCTGCAGGCAGCCCACAGAGAAACGGAGAACTGCCAACTCCACAGCACCAGCAGAATCCTCACCTTGCCCTCCCTCTTTAACCACCACCTTTCAGAAAAGCATGCACATGAAACAAACAAGAAACTCTGCAGGTACCAGTAGTACTGTTTTGGTCTAGAGGCACTTCCATAGAGAACAAACATTGTTCAGATAGGCTGCATCCTCTGTCTCAGAAACCTACTAGAAGTGTTTACAGTTCACTTTTAAACCTCATAAATAACTTTTTTTTTCTGGCTATATTTTGCAACCATCTATCTGTATGAATCCAATCTTCACTGAAACCTTACTATGAACAATAACATCACTTATCACTGAAAAATACTTGCCTGTTTTAAATTCTCTACTGATTCTTAAACAGCTATTTTATTATAGAAGCTTTACTCACATCTTAAATTAGATCTCAACATGCACATTTAAATCAGGGGGAGAAAAAAGCCCCAAATACAAGGAAATGCTTCTAACCATTAGAGTCAGTAGATACAATCTAATGGAAAAAATACATATCCAAAACCCATTCATTTTTTTTCCAAAAGAATAAAAACATTTCAATCTCTCAAATGCTGTCTGTCAAGCTTTAAATGGGGGCAGGGCAGGGGGAAGGGGGAAAGTAACTTCTCCTTACTTGACTTCGCATTTCGCAATTTCTCATTCTTTTGTATTGCCAAACCCTGATCATGCTTAATCAAGTTATGACATATTGGGAAATATCCCGGTTTATATTTTTAAAATTCTCTATTTTTATATAAAATAATATCATGAACACCTATAAAACAATACAATTTATAACATTTCAAATGTGACAGCATGTGCATAAATCTTTTTCCTTTCTTAAAAACTAATTTTAAGGAAATACTATTACTGATGACTAAATATATCGAGTCCTGGAAAGACAATCATCAAGAAATATTAAACACCATGACACCAGCTCTGGCTCAGGAAGTTCCTGAACAGCAAATCGTTGCTAATAGAAGTATCACTGAACTTGCTCTGTTTCCTCATTCTTTCCTAGGCCATTCCCATTCTGGCTATGTTGAGAGGTTACTGTGCTATGCAGATGCCTGGTCTTTCACTATAGAGCTATCCTTATATTCAGATCTAGATTTTACATAATGCTCCCTACTACTAAAAGCTCAGACTTATCAGAATAGCCAAACACATTCAAAATTATAATTAAGATTTTCACTGTTCT
Organism: Syrrhaptes paradoxus; assembly: GCA_013400615.1. Lineage (NCBI taxonomy): Eukaryota > Metazoa > Chordata > Aves > Pterocliformes > Pteroclidae > Syrrhaptes > Syrrhaptes paradoxus. The sequence goes on from VZTO01015642.1 coordinate 213,301, forward strand.
TTCTATGGAAAATTTAAATAATTCAGATTTGAAGTCAACAGCTATTACTGGGATGACAAAATAACAGCAGAAACAATGCAAAACTTCAAATAATATAGAACTACTGAACATCCTTTCCAGCTCATGTGATAGCAGTAAAACCATTCCATTCTCTTAAATCCATTAAATCATGAAAAAGGAAATGAACGACTTTTGTAAACACACCCACCGTGTCTTTTAAATATCCGGCTGACAATCTCACATACATGCTGCTGTATCTTGGTTGCCCAACTAGAAAAACTACCCTGAAACCATCACAAATAAAAAGTACATATATAATTCACATGCCATGAACACTCCACATAATATAGGCAATCAATCCATGTAATACAGGCAATAAGCATTCTGCTATCCTGTCCCACTATAATAAATGGAAATGTTTACATAATAAAAAATAACTACAGCTATACAAAGCATTATTGTGTATTTCTTTAGATTTAGAAAGATTTAAGAGTTCAGAAACTGAGAAGGATTGCTTTGATTGCCATAACTGGAAAGGGAAGAAAACAGAGGCAACACATTCTGTTGGCAGTCAGATGCAAGTACCATTAGTTTGACAGAAACTCAGAGTAAAGAAAGTAATCATCTGGACATAAGCTTAAAGCTTTAGCTGCTACAACCAAACAGCACTTGTTGCTTCATTGAAGAATGAATGTAAGGTTCAAATGGGAAATGGTTATTCAAGCCCACATGGTACAGGTTTGTCCCATCCTTTAAATGGGAACTAATGGGAAGGTTAATCTTAAGAGATAATGTGATTCTCTCAAATATGTTTTGAGTTTACCCATAGAAATACTATTTTTTAAAATCCAACATAGGAAAAAAACCCCATGCATCCCCTAAACACCTACAGACCTTCAGCATATCACTGTCATAGGTATAGTCTATAGCTGGAGATATGCGCTGTGAAAATATCTGACTCATCATAGTCCGGTATGCCTTTCCATCCACGTTTGCTAAGGTATGGTGGAGTACTTCATGGAGTTCAGACTCTTCCATTTGTGGTGGTGGAAGATGTTCACTTTTTAGCAGCTCCACAGCTGTCGGTCGAGCTGCAGGATCATGGTTCAGGAGCCATGAAATAACTGATCTCTACAAATTAAATAATAAATTAATAACTTAGAAAAATTTTATATCTTAACATTATTTACAAATTTCGTAGTCACATCACATTAATGAAAAAATATGAGAGACTAGAGTGGACAAAAAAGAAAGCAAAATCTGAATCTTCTGGGTTGATATTCTTTGCTTATTAAATTATGTCTTTTATTGTGTTATTATCTGCACAGATTTAGTAAACCACAGAAATCATTAGAAATGTGTCTCTTTGGGTGACAAACTCTGTAGTATCCTTTTTTGTTCTATGCTATGCTATCTCTGGCATCTCCTTATTAACAAAGTTAAGAGAAAACAGAATCATACATGTAACAACAAATATTTGAGAGTTACAGATGGTAAAGAAGGAGGAATCTTCCTGGCGTATTTCACTAAACTGTACAAGATGAAAACATTTTTATGGTACTAGTAACAACCAGATGGCTGTTCCACAGGCGTAACAGACAAAAAGCTAATGCTACGGTCAACAAGAGAGTCCACTAGCATAAGGACAAAATTATCTAGATTGTTCAGAAAAGATTACACTGCTCCTTATCACTTAATTTCTCTGCCATGGAGGCATCCAGATCAGCTCTCGGCAGCTCTTTTCAAACTCAGAGCAGTCAATTTCGCTTGCACACCTCTTTTTGTTCCGTGACAGAGATCTCTTTCAAAGGTTTGAGTTAAGGGATAAGCAATATAGCTGCCATTTGTCTGAGCCCAAAATAATCAAAACTGTCCCTCAGAGCTTAAAAGGCATGCTGGCGAACTCTGCACTTCTTTATGACTGTGCTCAGGAAATTTTGCAGGTAATTTTGCAGGTAAGTGTATTTCCCTGACAACTTAGTATATTGAGTTTTTTCTTCCTTACTTTGTTCTAATGTCACATGTGCTGGTTTGGGCTGAGATAGAGTGCATTTTCTTCAGAGTAGCTATTATGAGTCTGTATTATGCATTTGTGCTGAAAACAGTGCTGATAACACTGTTATCAGGGATGTTTGTGTTACTGCTGAGCAGTGCTTACACAGAGTCACAGCCTTTTCTGCTTCTCACAGCACCCGACCAGTGAGTGGCCTGGGGGTCAACAAGAAGCTGGGAGGGGACACAGCTGGGACAGCTGACCCCAACTGACCAAAGGGATATTCCACACCACATGATGTCATGCTCAGCATATAAAGCTGGGGGAAGAAGAAGGAAAGCCGGGGATGTCTGGAGTTATGGCGTTTTGTCTTCCCAAGTAACTGTTATGCATAATGGAGCCCTGCTTTCCTGGAGGTGGATGAACACCTGCCTGCTGATGGGAAGTAGGGAATGAATTCCTTGTTTTACTTTGCTTGTGTGCAGCTTTTGCTTTACCTATAAAACTGTCTTCATCTCAATCCACAGGTTTTCTGACTTTTCTGATTCTCTCCCCCATCCCACATGGAAGGAGTGAGCGAGAGGCTGTGTCGTGCATACTGCTGGCTGGGGTTAAACCACAACACATGTAATAAGAACTTGGCAGAGATTACTAATTTAAAATTAGGTGGGAAAAATAATAATTAACATTTCTTGACAGGGATTATCTAATAGTTTCAATGTTTTCAAAACTACCTGCTTTGAATGCTTGACTTCATCAAAGTCTTCAGGAAATACAATAGTCGGCTATTAAAAAAAAAAAAAAACAAAAACAAAACCCACATTTTAATTTCAACAGACAGTCTAGCTTGCTCAAGATAGTCTTATGTTTAAGTTCTACATATTTAAACAGAGAAACTAAGCAATTCTTTTTGCCCATGGTAAAAAAAAAAACAAAACAACACATGACAAATTTAGTTTGAAGAGCGATCAGGAAAAAGAGTGTCACTGAAATGCTTTTATGATGCTTTGCAAAATTAAGATACAATCCATAATCACGTGCATTTACCAACTACAAATACCAACTGGTTCCTGAGAGAGACCCACTGGCTCTAAACCCAGTTAGTAAAGCCATGATGTCTTCATCTGAAGTTTACTCCCCTAATGTTTTGCACTATAAAAAATAATTTCACAGACAGAACACTGACTGATGGTAATACCATTAGGAAATCCACAGTGTATTAAGGGAATGTCAATACCAGCTCCAATTTTATTTTTCACTTTTCATTGTATATTTTCAAAACTTTTTTTTTTTTTAAGCACTCCTTCTGGAAACATTTTTGCTATGTATTGCATCCTTTTACTTCTCTTAACAAGCTATCTGATGTGCAGAATTTTTACCTTTTATATCTGTACACTTACCAGTCTTAGCTGACCAAGAACAAAGATCCTTTCTGATGCAGTACTCATGGGATGGTAAGACATTTCAAAGAATATTATACCTAGACTGAACAGGTCCACTTTCTAAGGAAGAAAAAAGCGGAAGTTCAAATACAATACCTGTGAATTCTCTGCAGAAGATAACAGCAGAGAAAAAAAATGCTTTGGTTAAATTTTACAACATATAACAGCCAGAGGGAAGGGTGGGGGTTTCTGTGGTGATTTTTGTTATTTTGGTTTGGGGTTTTTTGTTTTGGTTTGGGTTTTTTTGTTGTTGTTAAATTACACAATCCATTAACATTTGGTAGACTTCAATGCCTTCTATCATCACAGCACTGTCATAATGTAAAGGACTCCTTTCCACTTCAAAAACATTTTTGCTTTGAAATTCAGCTCATCTCTGCATATAAACAGGATCCTCCTTGATCAAAAAATGCACGCTCACCTCCCAAAATCACAGTCTAGGAATCAGAAGAGCAATATATACTTCTCATTATGACACTTTACCTTGAATAAAAACTGTAAGATTTCAGCCTTATTCATCTATAAAGGTCCTTCATGACTACCTGCTTTCAACTTGAAGTCACTTGTATCTAGTCACGGTCACATCACAGGCAGAAAAACTGACTTGTCCATGTCCTTCTACCCTTGGTCTCCTCTCAAAGGAATACTTCTCATTTCCTTATTCATCGCAGCAGTCCCACAACACCCTGTCCCAACTTGAATTCACCTTTGTTGAGCAGGAATGACCTGAATTGTACCTGGTACCTTAGATTCCATGCTACCTTTTTATTGCTTACTTAATCATACCTGATTGTATGTGGACTTAGTGCTCCCTCGGACCTCTGGGCTGACATACAGCGCAGTGCCAACCATTCCTGTCAAATTACCTGTGTGGCAAAAGATGATAGAAATAGTTTCAAGAACAGTTTGCACACCAGACAGTTCTCACCTTCACATGTCAAGTACCTGTGTCTATCTACAGTATCTAAACCTAGCTATTGCTTTACAGAATTGCAGTAGGTCAGCACACAAATGATAACAACTAGATTTCACTTTCATTACACTCATCTTAAAACACACAATACACTAAACTTTTCTCAAAACACAAAATTCAGTCTGTCACAGAAGGTGTCAAAGCAAAATCCCCAAAGTCTTGAAATTGTCCTGTACAGGAAAGAAGTACAGATGGAACAGATGTACAGAATGTGGATATATCTCACCATGAGAAAAGCACCAATCTATGGCAGAAGGCTACCAGTGGAAGCAAATTCATTTTTTGGTAACAGTCAAAACTGCCAGATCATATGTAACATATCTACCCGAAAGTGGGTGGTTGATTTTTTTTTCCCCAATGGAAGTTTTATTTTCAAAGACTGAATGGAAGTTCTAACAGAGTATACAAGACTGTCAAATACAAGCATTTGCTTAAAAGAATTTAGAACAAGCAACTATGCAAACTAACCTGATGGGTCAGACATAGCAGAACTATGAGAGTGATTTTCTTCTTGTTTAGAGACCATCTGAAATCAGCAAAACAGACATATTGTAAATGGCACTTGAAATGCTTTTGTTGGCTCTACATGCTGCTTTGTTTGGTAGTACATGGTTTAATTCTAGAGCCTTAGAAATAAAAAAGTTTATGGCATCCACAATATAAATCCCAATGAGCACTATGTTTTTATGTTTTATTTTCATGTTTCATGTTATTACAACACCAAATTCAAGATTTTTCATTCACTTTCAGCTGTACTTACTGCATTTGCTGGATGATCTGTAGCTAAACCAAAATCACCAATTTTGACATGATCCTCTGAATCTAAAAAAATGTTCACAGGTTTCAAGTCTCTGTGGATCATTCCCTGTTACAGCAGGAGAATAAAAAAAAAGAAAACCCACAGAATATTAAACAAAAAACACAATTCAAAATAAAACTCCCTTTACAATACACTGGAAAATGGTTTTACATACTTTAAATGCACTAGATTTCCCACTGCAATGTCACTGATGATTAATTTTGAAGTAAGACTGTAGTCTGTAGCCCAGAAACTAGAAACAACTTTCAATGCTAACAGATACCTAAAAAAATGTTTTTAAATGTGGTCAAATTTTTGTGACAAAGGGAACAATCTAAGTGGTTCATTATAAAATTCAAGTTTATGACAAAATATTCTAGAGCCCTAGAATGGATTAATAATGGAAAGGACAAGGAGTGAACCTTGCTAATAAACACACTTTACATAGAAATAAATGCCCCCAAACAAATAGAATATGGAGAAACCCACACAGAAAGAGGTATAACACACATTATGGACAGGTCATCACTGTCACATCTACTAACCTTTTCATGAATGTAAGCTAACCCATCTAAAATTTCTCGAAAAAGCCTCCAAAGCCGACTGGTGTCTTCATATAATCCTTGGTCAATAGTATCCCTTAATGTGCTCTTTTCACAATACTCCATCTTCAGTTGTGCATAAGTAGGGGACAGAGGGAAGAAAGGGAAGTTTTGTCAAGAAAGAAGACTATCAGAAACTTTTATCTGTGTGCATATTAATGCCCGGTTTGGTAACACACAGTTCAGGAGCAAATATTATCGCCAAAACATTCACCTGTTTGGAATTTTCCCGAGAGCTGTCTTTTAACTAGAAAACATGCATTCACTTATGGGTACTATCGCATTTTCTGGGACAATGGTACGAGCATGTGGAGTAGTATATTCTCTAACATAGGCGTTAAAAACAAGGTGAAACCAGCCAAGCCATAATGTATGTTTAAGACAAACTTTAAAGAACCTCTGGCTTTATTTTACTTGGTGTCTTAACCGCTTATATTATGAATATATGTAACACATGCAATCAAGCTTATTAAAATCTAATTCCAACTGACTGTATCTTCCTTCCAGACAAGCTCTGCCATTAACTGCATTATAAAATATTGCACATTCTCACAGAACAGTTGGATATGATAGTTGACATCTCCCAGAAACACTCTAACTCCTAATACAAAGGAGAAGTTGTCAGTAATAAAGTCTGAGGTTTCACACCTGCAGGAATTTTATTTTGTGCCCACTGTTAGGGCCACACGATGGCTTTGCAAATTCCTGTTTTCTCTTAAAAGAAAGTGCATACACAATACGGTGCCTTTGAAGAGAATGAATACAGCTCCACCTCTGGAAGTTAACACAGTATATACTTAACTCCACACTGGGAATTGACACCATAACCAAACTCAAGAACAGCAGCTATAGTGTTAGGGGGTTGGAGCAGATATTCTACACAAGTCACAAGCACAAGGCAAAACAATGCTTTGGAAGCCACAGACTCAAAGAAGTTGGTTGGGTCAGGAGTTGCAAGCTTTTACTTGTACACAAGCAACAGCAGTGATCCCATTGCACACCACAGCACTACACAACTTGCTCTCTCCAGGCACAACTGTAGAGCCTTGGAAGGTGTAACAAGCCATGGGTGCTGCACAGGGCTTTCCACCAGCCAAGCCTTTCAGAAAGCCAGTCTATTGCAAAAACAACATTGAACTTAGTCTCATTTGCATTACTTTTCTCATGAAAAACAGCAATTAATCTCTGCAGGCTGGAATAAACAGTATCCTTTTATCTGAAAATGCAAGCAGGTTTGTACCTGAATGTACAGGTAATGCACCGTCTGAATGACTGGTGTTCTGTCTTCTCCTCCAGGGCTGTTCTTTTCACTGCCTTCTTCATCCTTTATCAGAATAAAAGTAACAGAACAGTTAGCTACAGGGAGCCATCCAGGGTTTTTTTTATACATACTACTAGTTTTTTAATGGCTGGAACACATTGATGAGAATTCACCTTCTATGGCTAGGTTTGAATAACAGCAAAATAATATATTGACATTTTTGTAATGCCACTGCTGCTAAATAAACTAGAAAACCAGGTGTGACTCAACTCTCATTTGCAAAGTGAGAACAAGTAACATTTTCCCATCATTAGGCACTGGAGGAAAAACAATTCGGAAGATCTCAATGAAATCTAA
>VZTO01015643.1:0-31490 GCA_013400615.1 Syrrhaptes paradoxus
GAAAAATGCTGGAGAAAAAAAAGCATCCTAGAATGGAAACCTACTTTAATTTCCCTCTGGAACAAGGCTGTTTGAAGCCAGACCAACAGGGGGGAATAAAAATGAAGGTGTTTAAAGAAGCCACAGTGTTCTGCCTGCACTCTTTAGATTCTCACTGATACATACAAACTGCAGCAGGACTGGCACCACGTCCTTGCTCGTACAGCTACAGCCACACTGCCAGAGCTCCAGTAATGAACAGCCGCTGCCAGCACAGCAGAGGCAGCCCAGCAGCACCAGCTCCTTGCTGGGAGCCAGGCAGCCCCTTGCCATGCCACCCACCCTCTGTGGCCGGATCACACCTCTGGGAATATGCCCTGGCCAGGGCCGTGCTGGCACCACGGGGCTGGGGATGCCCTACAGAAGAGCCAGGGTCTCCAAAAGCTGCTGACCCTTTGCAGGAGCTTCACAGCCCTCTTCCTGTCTTGCAGGAGGGGAACAAAGAGCTCCAGCCACCCACCCACCACCTCCCAGTGTTCCAGCTTTTGTTCCCAATCACCTCTGGTCTGAGGAAATTACTCATACAGCATTTGTCTTGATTGCTCCCCTGCAGAGGCAGAGATGGGGCAGTTATTGATACATCTGTTGTCTGACAAGAACAGGCTGTTTATAAGACTCATTACTCTGATTTTCTTTAAAGCCCCCCCAGCACCACTTTGCCTTCACCGCAGCTTGGGGCAGGGTTGGATGCGTCACCGGCTGCTGGATCCATTGCAATTGTTACTCCCATTCAAAGGCACTTTCGTCACCCACGATTCACCAGTTCCCTGGTGGAGACCTGCACTATCCTCATCCCCCCCAAAAAATCAGCACCTACACCCCTTGCCTGCTTCCCAGGGGTGTCCCAAAAGGGGAGCACCATCCTTTGCCTCAGCTAAACAGCTCGCTTTGGCTGGGGAGGGTTGGGAAGGAGGACACGTCCCAGCTCATGGCAAAGAGGGAAGCACCCAGCGCTGGGGTGATGAATAAGCTCCACTTCCTCCTCTCCAGCTCACCCCAACACCCACCAACCTCCCCTTTGCTGAGCCAGCAGCACCTCAAGGAGCAGGATGTGGCTCCTGGGGAATGCAGCAGAAACCTCTACACACCACCAGGCTGGGACCAGAGCAGCTCTGGGGACACTTGGCCCCGAGGCAGAGGTTACAGCCCAGGGAGTTACCCTGCAATAAATAACCTGCCCAGGCACGCTGGCTCTGCTCACCAGAAACCATCACTGACAGACCATTCGATACAGTCAGTTCTGGATGTTAACCTGCGGTGCTGTACCACCTTTTGAGAAGCCTGAACACCTCACACAAATAAATCACCTTAATAACCAGCAACTGCAAGACAGTCAGGCGAGAACATTGTGTTTCGGTGAGCAAGGAGTATTGATTGTGTATCTGTGTCCTTGAGATGAACTTGACTCTTTGACAGCAGCAGGAGCCCAACAAACCAGGATTATCCCCCTGCTTCTGCCTCGGGGTGGGGTGTGAAGCAAAGCAGTCTCATCAAACCCAACCCAGTCCCAGGACTTGTCTAGTGGCTGCGGGAGCTCCATGATCCTGCACAGGGACGGTGAAGCAAAGGGCTGCTGCTCTCTGCCTTAGCTGCTGGGTGGGATGCTGAGCCCAGCCCTGCACAGCCCCTTCTGCCAAAGCTGGGAAGCAAAGAAAGGGGGAAAGCAATCCCTTCGGGTGTCCAGGAGAGCCAGAGCCCTAGGACAGCAATCCCAGTCCAGATCTGACCTGTTTGTGCGATTGCACCCTTCTCTGAGCCCCAGCTTTTCAGTCAAAGCTCTTCTCTGTCTCTGCAAATCGGATCTTCCCAGGACAAAAGGACTTCTCCCCTCATCAAAAGGGCTGAAGCCTGGTTAGAAGAGGGAGCTTTCTGCCCGAGATGACAACGCTTTAGCCAACATGCCCTCACGGGAGGGCTGAAGCATCACAGCGGGCTCGGACAGCATCACTCGCACAGTTGGTGGGGCAATAATCCCATTATTTGAGCAGATCTTTTGCAGTGCTCACCGAAAGCAACCCAGGCAAAGGATGCTTCTGTCCTGCCTGTCCCCAGCGAGGTGTGAGCTGCTGCTGAGCCCTGCCAGTGGTGAAAACTCCTGATACACCCCAGCCACTGCCAGCAGCACAGCTCTCCGTAACTCCAAAATGATGGATGGCTTCTGCCTGGAGTCAGCAGCACGTCAGCTTTACGATGGCAATAAAGCACCATTGCTTCAGCCTTGTGGGGGATTTCCCCCTCCCTGATTTACTGCCTTGTCTCTCTGTTTGCACAGCTGACTCAGTGTGAACATGGGTCTCAAGGAGCAAAGTCCATCTCCAGAGCATGGATTTGCCAGGGACAGAAACTCTGTCCCTCTTGCACTGTGCTGGCTATGGGGCTGCCAGCACATGAATAGGTCCAAGTGGCTCAGAGGGAAAATACAGCTGTGTCCTTTGTAAGAGCAGCTCCAAACCAGTGCTTGATTCTCAAGGCTTCGTGCCACGGTAACATTTACAATCAAGTGGAAGGGACACCTGGCCAGAGATGAATAAAACACCCTCTCAGCCTTCCCTCCAGGCACTCCCTGTTTCTCATCATGCCAACACACACAACATGCCCCCTCTGGGCTCAGCCAGCAGCTCTGGTCGCTGAGATTTTCCCTTTGTTGATGGAAGTGCTTCCGCTGCAAAGCAATTCCGTGCCTGAATTTGGGTCTGTTTGCAGCTGTTCTCCCCAAAGCAGGGAAGTTTGACTGCAAACCTGTTCGAGGAACTATGCAAAGAGCACAGCTCAGAATCAGGGGCCAGGAATTTGTCCAGGAGATACAAGAGAAACAAAAGTCCCTCTACTCACCCCAGACAACAAGATCAAGTTCTTAGTCTCCATCTCGTCTCTGACAAGGTTGTTTTAATCAAACACATCCTAAACTCACACAGGAGACCATGCTGCCTACAGATAATGAGAAGCAGGGGGAGGATGCAGCCCCAGCATCACCGGGCAGGCACAGCCAGCCCCTGCAGCCCCCCCCCCCAGCTCCCGTCCCCTCCGAACATGTCCCTGTGACAGCCAATTCCAAGATAACATAGTTTGGGGAGGAAAAAGTGTGCGTTATGCAAAAAAACCCCAAACAAACAAAAAAACCAAACAAAACAAAAAACCCCAGAGCCACCAGAAAGCCACGACAGAAGGATTTTTCAGTACAAAACACTTTTATACCCTTTTGCCCTGGAGAATAGTTACAGAACAGCAATTTTTACATCCCCCTCTCCCTGAAATTCTTTATTTTCCAGGATTTTCTTCTCTTTAACAGAAGTAGCAGCAATCCCTGGAAAACTGCCTTCCCATGCAGACCCTTCAACCCCCCCTGTCCTTTACCACTACTTACAAACCGCAGCATCTTTCCCCAGACAGGCAGGAAGAGGGCTCAGGGGGGGTCTGTCATCTGAAGATACACAATCCATACCATTCCGAGGGATCGTCTTGGGCAATCCTCAGTTTCTGTTAATTTTGCTGAGGCCTAATGGCTGGTCAGATTTTGGTTGAAATACACCAAATATCTGTCAGAGTTGTACACTGGGTGTAAAAAAAAAATTACCATCTGCTGAAAAGTCTGCTGTACCCATGGCCTTAAGGGCTTAACTCCCTGAGTGCAGTGAAGTGCTCTGTTCCCACCCAGTTACTGGTGCACAAAAATCTTGCCAGAAAAGGGTAAATGTCCCCAGAAAAGGAGCAAAGTCAGACAGAGCTCTTAGCTCCATGGCTCATTTAAAGGAGGTGACCTGCTTGGTTAAATGATGCTGCAGCTGCCAGGCGCAGCACTGATGGATGGGTAGCACTGATGGATGCTTCATTTTGAAACAAAGGTCAGGAGACCTGCAGCTGGAAGATACATTTAAAAAACTAAATGAGAACCAAAAGACCCTTGATTGCCTTTTTCCTCTGTTTACAGGGACATGAAGGTGAAGTGATCCTGTTGGGGGTTTTGCTGTATAACCTGGGGTGCATTTCTGCCAGGCTTCACGGGACTCCTGCATCTCGTGCTGCACATCTGAGGGATTCAGCTGCATTTCCAAAGCCGGACCAGAGCCCCAGCTGGGGAAAACCAGCTGAGCTCCCCCAGCGCAGCTGAAACCAGCACAGCTCTGGCAAGGTACGGCTGTTTATTTGTTCTTTTTGAGCACTGTAGTGTTGTGAACCCTCCTCCCACTCCCTCCCCCTCATTTGTGCATCTCCCTTTGTTACTCCCAGCCAGTGTTCCCTGCTGAAGCCGTTTAACCCACCACTTCCCACCGTTTCCCGCATCCCTCTCTCAGCCAGCCCTGGGTGCTGCCTGTACACCTCCATATCCCCCTCATTCCTGAAGAGCACAGCCCCAGAGCATCCCCTGTTCACCGGCATCTACCTTATTGACTATTTCAATAACCCTGCAGAGAGAAAAGAACTTTTTTTTCCTCTCCCCTTCCCCGATGCGAACAAGCGCTAATTGCTCAGCCGTGCAACGCACGCACAGAGCCACCACGTTGAGCCGATTGCGAAGCCAGGTAACGTCAGCATCCCCCAGACCCTCCTCCAACTCGGATTAGAGAGAAGAGGCTCAGCAGTGCCGAGCAGCAGGTGCCGGAGGAGGACCCGGAGCCGCTCAGCAGGTAAGGGACACGCCAACCCTCCGGTCCCACTGCCAGCGCTCCTCCTGCTCGCTTTGTCCCTGCCTGTGCGACACCGAAACTCCAGCGAAGCCAGGCACTTGTCTTTGCAGAGCCTGGGGACCACTTGACAATTCTTTGATCTTCACAGGGGGAGGTCAGTTGTTTGTTTGCTTCCCTGCAGAGGAATTCTTGGAAGTACGGGTCAGGCGATAGGGATGGATGTGGCAACCGCTGGAGATGCAAAGACAGGGGGTAATTCTTGCTTTGACTCTAAAGTGTGTTTGCTTTCAGGGTACTTCTCCCCCTGTCCCCTTCCCTGAATAATCCCAAACTTGAGATTTACAGGTCGGTTTGTCCATCTGTGCCAAGTTTGTGTGGTGCCGCCGTTATTTGTCATGGGGGCTGTCTTCATGTTGGATAAGATCATAATCTACTCTTGCTCAAAGAGTTACTGTAATTGTGGGTTAAGCCCCTTTAACCCTTAGTTTTGTCAATACTCCTTGAACTCCATTTCTTCCCCCCCCTTCTTTTGCTAGGGACCCCTGGCAGTGGGGAGCAGCTGTGTCGGAAACTTCTTCATTGTTTGTGACATCTCAGCCGATGAGAAGAGCCTCAACTCCGACACAAAGACAGGCGCTAATTAAACACTGCAAGCTTCTGTTCCAGCATGGAAAAGCAGGCGCTGTGCAAGTGAAACAGCAGCAGCAGCCATCCCTCCAGTCCTCCCAGGGCTGTGAATAGCCAACCAGGCACAAAGCTCCTCTCTGCCCTCCCTGTGCTCCTGCCAATCCCGAGGAGGACTCTCGCTGCAGACAGCTCAACTGGAGCCACTTGACTTCCCCAGCAGAAAAAAGCCAGAGCTCACCGGGATGTTCTCAGAGGGAAGAGTTCTTGACTTACACAGGGAGTTATAGTTCTCATTTGCTTTGTTCACAGAGCCTTGTGTGTTTTTCAATCTTTTTGGGTTTTTTTTTCCCTGATCATTTCAAAATCTAACTCCTCCAGTGGTGGAGGGCAGGAGAGCTGAGTTAGATGGTCCGTGATGCCTCACAGCCCCCTCCAGAAATAACACACTTCTAAATGAGACAGCAGCTGCTTCTCACAGAAAAAAAGAAAAAAAGGCTCTCCCTTCTAGGCTAGCGAGGCTTCCAATGCCATTGAGGACAGCCTGTGAGCAGCAGGCATGGGGAACAGCTCTCTTTGGGGTGATCCAAACAGCACCTGCAGCAACTCAGGCAACAGCTGCTACCTGGACAACAGCATGAGGTTCAACCTAACCTTCCAAGAGCAGGAAGCCGATTTCTATGTTGCCCTCCCCGTGATTTACTCTGTGATCTGTGCTGTTGGGCTCACAGGCAACACTGCTGTCATCTACGTGATCCTCAAGGCCCCCAAGATGAAGACAGTGACAAACATGTTCATCCTGAACCTTGCTATAGCTGATGACTTGTTCACACTCGTCTTGCCCATTAATATTGCTGAACACCTCCTCCACTACTGGCCCTTCGGAGAAGTCCTTTGCAAGGTCATCTTGTCCATAGACCACTACAATATCTTCTCCAGCATTTATTTTCTAACGGTGATGAGCATAGACAGGTATCTGGTAGTGCTGGCTACAGTCAGGTCCAAGAGGATGCCACATCGTACGTACCGAGCAGCCAGGATCATCAGTTTGTGCATCTGGATCCTGGTCACCATCATAGTTCTCCCTTTCGTCATCTTTGCCAATGTCTACATAGATGACCTGGAGATCAAGAGTTGTGGGCTCAATTTCCCCAAGCCCGAAAGGGTTTGGTTCAAAGCCAGCAGGATCTATACCCTCGTCCTTGGCTTTGCTATTCCAGTATCCACCATCTGCATCCTCTACACCATGATGCTCTACAAGCTAAGGAACATGCACTTGAACTCTAACGCTAAAGCCCTGGACAAAGCCAAGAAGAAAGTCACTATTATGGTCTTCATAGTCCTGGCTGTGTGTCTCTTCTGTTGGACCCCCTTCCACCTGGCCACCATTGTGGCTTTGACCACGGACTTGCCCCAGACCTCCATGGTCATTGGGATATCCTACTTCATCACCAGCCTAAGCTACGCCAACTCATGCTTGAATCCTTTCTTGTACGCTTTCCTGGATGATAGTTTTCGGAAAAGTTTCCGGAAGATGCTGGAATGCAGAGCTTCTTGAAGAGTGGGTTGAGGCTCGCAGATCCCTTCCCTCCCACGGCTTCACAGGGGCACCTCTGCAGACCAAAGGGGTGGCTAAGGACTGTACAAACCCATCACAACAATCTTCTTGCTTTCATTTACATGCGATGTATGTGTCTGTTTATCATTATTGTTCACGTAGTTTGTCCTGCTTACTTGCAATTCTTGCATTTTTCCCCTCTGCACCTCCCAACATCTCAAAGTTACATTTCTGTATTTTTAATTACACACTCTGAAGCGTTAAGGACAGAAAACTTCCTTTTCAGAGGTGTACTTCTGCTGCACAGTGGTCCTTTATTGCCATCTGCTGTACAGCACAGCCAAGCTGCAGACCAGTGCCCACATTCACGTGATGGTTCGTTCTTACCACTGTGTTACCTGGAGGGTGTTTCATGGAGCAGAGCTAACGAGAAAATCACAGCACACATCAATAAAATGGACAGAGGATGCAAGATGAGTATTTGGAAGAGAAAGCTAACAATTTTTATGTCCATGTATGTGTACACATGCGTTACAGCTTCGGTTTTGATTTCAAGGGATGTCTATTTTCCACCTCCACCCCAAGTTCCCCCTTTTCTGAGCTGTCAACACAAGTTAAATTTAAACCAAAAGCAAGATTCAGGTCTCAAAAATAATGCTAAACACCACACCATACAAATTCTACTGCAACTGTGATTTGTGTTAGAAACTACTTGTAGCTAATTGTTCCTGTTAAGTGCCAAATATATATTTATTTAAGAGTAATTAATGAAATAAACCTCATGGAAAAAAGAGGGGCTGGTCCTTCTTTCACCAGAGAAAACTTATGCTACTTGTCCCATGTCTCTGCTCTCTATGTATTGCATTTCACCTACTGTAAAATAAAATATTGTAGATTCATAACAAAATTAAGGTGTTTTATAAGAAAAAAAAAAAAAAAAATCACAGCAAGCACTGCAGAGTTCCTCCACAGCCAGGAGAGCACACGTGCCACAGCTCCCTTATTTCAGCTCTGTGTTAACCACCAAAGCACCTTGTTAAACATGAGCAGATTTTTTTTTTTTTTTTTGGACAAAGCGATGCCAGAGACTATCTCATCACCCCTGCAAAAACCAAACCGCTCCCAGCCCCTGTCCCAGAGGGTAATGCCCAGCTAAGTACAGCACTGAGCTGTCTTGTAGGGCTGCAAGAGGTGGGAGGTCTGTGAAAAGCTTCTTCTCACATCCTTTCATCCCTGGAGAGTATGTAGATTGCTAGTTTAAGAAAGTTTGTCCCAACTAAAATTTTTCTCTCCAGTTTTCCCCCAGATCCACAAGCACCACGCTGGGCTCTTACCTCTTCAGGTGCCACCAGGAAAGCGTAGGGCAGGTCAAACAAAAAAAGATGAAAAACAGACCACAGCAGCAGGTCCTTAATCCCCCTTTTAAGTCCCCAAACTAAATACTCACAAAACTCCCAAAGCCAAGTTTCCCGGTTCACCTCTTATATCTCATTAGCTTCACCTTGCACCCATCAGAGAACATGAGGACTTTCCAGAGCCCAGCCCTGGCTCCGTGTGTTGGCACATCAGGTGTGGGTGGGGAGCACCTAACAAGCTCCAGTCACTGGAGGGTGAACAGGAGACACCTGGGGTGGAGACCAGCTCAGCTTGGAGGGTGCTGGTGCTCTCAGGAGGTTCCAAATGACTCCAAGAACTTAGAGAAGAGGAGGAAGACATGGCAGAGGGCTGGGGGCCATACCAGTGGCTGATTCTGGAAAGAAGACTGGGTGCTGTGGGCCCCCACAGACCTCCCCAGGGCAGGAGGCGGGTGCCAGCAGCAGAGGAGGGTGTGCAGAGGTGATGGGTGACCCCTGGGAGCAGCCCAAGGGTTGCCCACCTGTGCTGGGGACATCGTGGGCACTCACTGCCTCAGCGTGGTTGCCACCTGCTGGCAATGGGCTCCAAAGGAAGAAAAACCTCTGAGTGCAGAAAACTGACTCAAATGATGCCACCTCACAGAAAAAAATGTCTAGTTAGCTGCAACACCAGTGTTCATTGGCATTAGGGCTGTAGGAATAATTTATTTTTATTTTATTAAGTGGAAAATAATGTATTTCACAGGGTGGAATGGACCTCTGGAGGTGGCCCAGTCCAAACCCCCTCTTCAAGCAGGGTCACCCAGAGCAGATGGCCCAGGACCATGTCCACTTGGGTGTGAACGTCTCCAAGGATGGAGATGCCACAACTTCTTTGGGCAACCTGTCCCAGCACCCTTCTCAGAGTAAAAGTTTTTTCCTGTATTTAAATTGAATGTTGTCGTATTTCAGTCCGTGCCTCCTGTCCCCCACTGGACCCCACTGGGAGGAGTCTGGCTCCTTCTCTGCACCTTCCATCCCATTTACAGACGTTGCTGATATCCCCCTGAGCCCTCTCCCCCCGAGGATGAGCAGCCCCATCTCTCAGCATCTCCTCTTACAACAGCATCCCGCCTGCATCTCTGCTTTCCTCTATGGAAAAAACTTAAGATCGGAGCGTCAGCTCCTCTTTGCTCTTGTGGGGTGCAAGGCTGCAAGGGGAGAAGGGGCTTTCCCTGGCCAGGGTCTCACCCCATGCTCGGGAGTGGCTCTGGCTCCCATGGGTGCAGCGAGCTGGCCGGTGGAGCATCTGGCAGCGTGTCCAGCAGGACGCTGTGTTTCAGCCCGGCAGCACTAAGCGGCACTCTCTGCTTTCAGCTCAGCATCCCTGCATCTCCCGCAGCGCTGCTCAGCCTCGCTCACAGCCTGGTACCCGCTCCCGCAGGGAAGGATGCACGCTTGGGCTGTGGGCTCTGCACAGCACCTGGGGCCAGGTCCTTGGGCCGTTTCTGGGAAAGCAGAAAACACCTTCGAGAAGACACTTGCCCCCACTTGTTGCACAAGTTTAACCCAAGGAGAAACCCGCTCATCCATTTGAATTTCCTCAGGCTGCCGAGGCTGGCTTGCCGCCGATCACAACAGCCCACATCAGCCACAAATTGGAGACTGGAAGGGGAGAAATAAATCCCCTTAACAATTCACCCAATAAATCCCCTCTCACCCCTCTAAACCAAGCATCCCTTCCAGGGATGAAGGGGAGGCTGGGTCAGTGACCCCCATGGCTCCCTCCCACCGTAACCCATCCCAGCATCGAGCAGGGATGCCAGCTCAGCCCAGAAGCTGGAAAATTTCCTTCTGGGCACTGGGGTGTCTTAATGAGTGCGAAGGTGCCGGGTAACCTCGCCGCTCCCTGGTTGCAGCAGGAGTCAAAGGCTCTCGGCTGGTTCCCACCCGTTGCAGCAGCTCAGAGGAAGGCGGCAGCTCCTGTCTGTGTCCTCTCTGGGGGTGACATCACTGTCCCCACTCCAGTTGCACCCGTGGGGACAGGCAGGACAGGCATCACCCCTGGGAGGGGGAGAAGAAGCCATTTTCCACCCCAGACCCGGGAATTACAGCTCATACAGGGCTCGTATTCCCACCGCAGGTTTTAAATACAGGCACCTGAGACTAGGCGCAGGGAGCAGAAATTGTTGTTGCTTTTTAAGACTTGGTGCTGCAGCACGTAACAGCGGCTGTTTGGATCAATTGTCCCCATCCGAGCTGTGCTGTAGCTTGTTCCCCCGTGAAGCCGTAATCCCCCGGCACTTACACAGTCTCGCACTGTCTCCTACTGCTCGTCACGATTTCGCGTGAGAAAAGAAATAATATGCCACTGAGGGATGAAGGCCCGACTCTTGAAGCATCTTTCGATGGGGAAAAAAAAAATGAAAAGGGAAATTAAAAATGGATGAGCAAAAACTTGGAATGGAGAAGCTATGAAGCAGAAGCATCTCCAGAGGATACTGTTAAAAGCAATACAAGAATCAGAATTTGTCCCTTTCCTGCTCAGCTGTAGCACTTGTCTTGTCACCTACGGATGCAGGGAGCCCTTGGGTGTCACCTGGATTAGGGACTATCGGGTGCTAACGTGCCACTGATGCTCACACCAAGGAAAGGGTGACCCGCTGGCTTTAGGGCTAGTTCTGGGAGACCGCAGCCGGGCTTGGTGCCTTCAGAGGGGCTCAGCACCCCCAAGGGTTGACGTTCCCACCTGCTGCTGATGGGGACTCCGCAGGCGGGGGTCCCTTTTGCCCCTTTTGCTGGAAGGGAGGCTGAGGAGTTAATTCAAAAGCGAACATGAAGTGTAGTGACAGTAAATATTGCCAAGAGTTTCTGCTTGGCATTTCGTTTTGATAAGTGAAGATGCAGAGGGAAAGCTGGCTGAATAGCTTTTAATTACCCGCCTCAATTGCACTATTTTCTCTGGGAAAAGTATTACAATTATCTAACAAAGCTCTTTGAGTGGAATTAGACACAAGCCTGAAGCTTCGAGGGCTGTTTAGTGGCTATTTTCCCTTTTTACAAAAATAATATTTGATGTCTAGATAAAAAACAGGCACTCCCGTTAGTGTCCACAGACAATTCCGGGTGAACAGGGAGAAGCTGGAAATCCTTCCCAGGGAGGGTATGAGCAGCCTGGGCTGCACCGAAGGCTGATGGTGGCCCTGCTAGAACAGCCCCCCCCCCCAGTGTCCCCTCCCTGGGCAGGGCTGGGGGCTCTGGGTGCTGCCACCAGCATCCCGCATGGAACAATTGCTGAGGAGGGGGAAAAAAAAAAAAAATCTATAATTTGAGAGTAAGACCTTCAACAGATGTCAGGAACGTGGGCAACCATCCGCATTTGCAGTGTTCCTGAGATGCAATTTCTTTCTCTTTCTCCAAGACTTCAGTACGTCTCCACCATCCCCCTTGCTCCACCGCTTCCCTGCACAGCTCCCGCCTGAAGAACAAGACACCCCAGGGGTTTCTAAGGTCCAAACCATCCGCTGGACCAAGCTCAGTGAGGCAGCTGAGTAAGGAGAGCAGGGGAGTAAGGATTCAGTTTCATAAACTTAACCCTCAAATGAGATCAGAGGCCGGTAATTAATAAAGTCAGATTTCAACGCAATGAAAAAACCTCCCCTGAGGCTCAGCCTGCTGCTGCCGGGTATTGATGGGAACGCCGCGGCCGTAATTACATTTCTCTTAGCTGGGCATGGAGAAAACAGCTCCTCCGAGCCGGGGGTCACTCCCGGCTGAGCTCCTTCCCTTCCAGCTGAGCAGCAGCCAGGGAGACGAGGCCAATAGCCACCGGTTCATGGTGGCCAGGGCAGGTCAGAGCCGGCAGATCATCCCACACCCGCCTGGCAGACAGCCCCGGGGCAGGAGGGCTGGTGGCATCACTGATGTTCATCAGAAGGCAAGAGGCAGTTTTCCAGCTGAGCACCTTCCAGCTAAAGCCCAGCGCAGACGCCAAAGCAAAGCAGCCCTGGTCGGTTCCATACCCACCTCCGGCACTGCAGGAATGCAGGGAGGGAGGATAAACACCAGCACCAGAGCTTGGGCTCCTTTTCTGCTCTTTTAATCCCTGGAGGCAGGTGATTTTCTCCAGGAATTTTCTCTGTGGTTAAGCAAAGCAAGAGCAACACCAGGCTGGGATGAGGGCGAGTCCAAAAGATGTGAACGAATGACCTGAGCACACCAAGAAGCTGCTATTAGTGCCTAACATTGAACAAACATTAAATAGCCAAATCACAACGCGGGATCTGTTTCACATGGAGGATATCAAGCCGAAAAGCCATTAATCTCTATTTCCTATTGACTACATCGCTTGTGTGTTTATTCTCTGTCACCGAGTGAATCAGCATGGCAGGGGCTTTCCAGAGCACTCGCTGCACATGGTAAACTGCAAACACCCAGAGGAATCAATGTTTATAGAGTGGCCAGAGCCAACTCCAACCTCACCTGCTCTCCTCTCTCCCCTCACCTAAGAACGGTGATCAGATGCAATCAAAACTCAAACTGCGGGAAGATGTTCATTTTGTCAGTGGTTTCCTTGAGAAAAAAAAAAAATCAAGTTTCCTGCTTGGTTTCTTGCAGATTCATCCTTCCCTTCACTACGTTGAAAATCTGCTGTTGGGCAGGGCTGGTGCTGCTCAGATCCAGGCTCCAGCTCCATCCCACCTGGCTGCAGGACTGGAGCGAAGGGAGACAGCGGCTGTTCTCCCTGCCCACCTCAGGCAGGAGGACTCCATCCGCCCTGGAGCTACATTCCCTCGCAGCAAGAACATATCCTGGAGGAAAAATGCTGCAAGAGAGGGCTGGTGTGCATAGGTTATGAGACCTCCCAGTGAGAGCCTCCTGCATGAAGGATTTCCCACCCAGCACCTAGACACTGCAAAAGGCACAAGGATTTGAAAGCAAAGCAAAAAGGCAAGGACATGTATAACACCACGACCGACAAATGGTCCAACCTGCTCGTTACTCAGGAAGATCCCAAGTGATGCCACATGCCAGCACAGAGCAATGGGATTTGCCCCCAGAGGCTCTTCCAGCAGCAGAAGGACCAAATTCCCAGGGATCAAAACATGAGATGATCTCCAGGGGGGTGAAGGTGATCCCAACTGGGTTTGGATATTGTTGTACATTTTTTACCCCAGGGTGCATTTAGAAAATTTTTTGGTTGCCAAAGCAGAAACCTGGTGTGTAGGAGAGGCAGCGGGTGGGGGCTGCCCGTGCCCCCAGCACTGCGGAGACCTGGCATCACCCCTGTGCTGCAGACAGCTGGGATTGCACTGCATTGGGGGGGTGAGAGAGAGAGCAAAGTCGGTTTACATGGTTGATGAGCATCATCGTTGCCAAGATACATAACCACGTTGCTCTATTTATTGATTACTTCATTATCCAGGCTTCAGGGTACTGAAAAAAGGAACAAAGGGAGTCTGTGAGCCATGGGGTTTTAACCTAAAGTGCACCCACCCCAACAGCTGTCCCTTTGCTTGGAAAAAAATCCTAACATTCCTTCTTTCAAGATGAGTTATGGCCTGAACACATCTGTTATCACAGGTTTGGAGCAAATGTGGCATGTAGCCCCAGTGTAAATGGGCAAGAGGGCAGGTGGATGCAGCCACTGCAGCCACTCAGGTGTTCATCACCTCATTCGTGGCAAGGAGGGGCTGAAGATCCTCTAACATCACCTCCCCATCCCCAAAAAGCCCTATGCCAAACACCCATTGGCATCACACAGCAGATGCTCTGCTTTCCTGTGGTGCATCTCTGCTCCTCCTGCAGCATCACGACTGTGGGATACAGGCTGATGCTGAAGCCTCAGGTCCACCTTCTGTTTTCTCTCCCTTCTTCCAGCCTCACCACCCCACAAGCCTTTTTCACCATGAAGTTGAGACAGTTTTCCCTCTTGCAAGCCTCCATCCCTCCCAGCTCAGCTGCGTGGTCCTCCTCAAGAGGCCAGGGAGTGAGAACTGGTCCTTCGGCCGGGCAGGGCTGGGGGGTGAAGGTCAGGGATGGGAGTTACCAGCTGACTCTGCAAAGTCACAGCTCTGCCGCCACGGAAATTCCCACGGAAACACGACGCCAAGCCATGGATGCACCATCGGGGCTACAGCCCAGGGTCTGTCCGAAGGAGGTGCTCCTTATTGAGGGAAAAAAAAATTTGTTTGTGCATAAAGAGTCACAAAAATAGCTGAAGGAAAGCACAGGGCAATGAGTGGGAAAGCAAGCCGGAGTTCTTCTGGCAGAGCCCAATTCACTGCCAGTCTGAGAGTCCCTCTTCTGAGCAGGTGACAAAGGCTGCACCAGCACCAGCTGCTTCTGGAGATCCTTTTCCTTTGAACAAAGAGGCTGTAACTATGGAGAGCACCCACCTTCCTGCAGAGCACTGCGGGGGGAGGCATCCCTCATGGGCACACCTTGTGCTACCCAGCAACCGCATCCCAAAGCACCCAGAGAGAGATCGGAGCCCAGCTGCAGCTCTTTAAGGAGTTAACAAATTTTCCTCTGGAGGAAAAACAAAAAAGGTGGAAGAAAAAAAAAAAAAGTGGGAGAAAAAATAAAAGGACATTTTTCAATTTTTCCAGTCTAGCTCCTCTTGAAAGCACCTTGGAAAAACAGACACGGCGACTGCACAGCACCAGTGAGTGTCTCCATCAGGGCAAGTCCCAAGCAAGGGTCACCAGGTGTGGCAAATGCAGCTTTTGTCTTGCTGCAGTGGGGATTTCATCCCAGGGCACAAAACCATCCCAGCCTCAGGGAAGGTGTAAATCCTGCAAACTCTGCACCTTATTTCTGCGTTTAGAATTTGTCATCCATGGTTGGGGGAAAGCTGCCAGCTGAACAGCCTGGGCAGGGGGAGAGGAGGGACATGTGGCACCGACAGAGCAAAGTATCTTTCTGAGGCCAGAGGTTTGCCCAGATGTGCCAGGGCCACGAGCCAAGGAACTCCTCGGGGAGAGCTCAGCCCCAGCTCAACCATTCCAGCAGCTGTCTGCAGCCAGCAGCAGCAGGGAGAACACTTAGTACATTAATAAATCCCATAATACTGCACTTTGGTTTACAGCTTTCCTGTAAGAACTCACCCCTGGGTACTTATAATTAACTGAACTAGAAAAGAAATATAGATTTCAATTTTTTTTTCTCAACAATTTTCTTTCTTTAAAAAAAAAATAATAAAAATCACCACTGCTAATCAAAACCCCTCTCCTGGTATTTACCTGCCCAGGTCGGAATATCGATCTCTGCACAGAGAGAAGGCGCTTTCCTTATTGTGCGTCTCACCGGCTAATCCATCTTTCCCGGCTACAGAATATTGCTTTGTCTTTTTTTTTTTCAGAGCAGTTCTGCAATTTGTTGTTCTCCATGATCACACCTTGTAACTCCTGGGAAGTGTGCAGGGACTAGATGGGAAGCGCTCATCTTCGTCCTGCATCTGACTTCACCTCCCACAGCCGGCAGCTGCCAGCATCCCTGCCTGCACCTGAAAGCTGCCTGTTGCCAGACCTGGAGCAGCTGCAGAGGCTGGCAGGGTGCAGGCAGCTCTTACCCATCCCCAACCATTGATTTTCCAGCATTTTCCCATCTTCTGTTTCCAGGATGCCTGCAGACAAAGTTGCCCGCATAACAAAAGTCGCCGCTGACCTCAATAACAAGGGGTTGGATGCTTCAGCGGTATTGCAGGTGCTCAGCAGTGGTTCCAGCTGGAAAAATAAACCCACGTGCAAAGACTGAGACAACCCCCGACCCCCGCAGCTCAGCCTTTCAGACTCTCCACCATTCAAAATTCAGGGTTTTTATTTGCCTTTATTAAAGCACACAAGTAGCCACCTGGGAAATTGTCATTTACAGGGTGGTAATTGCAAAATCATACCAACACGACCATTTCAGGAGAGAATTCAAGAGCCTTTCCCTCCACAGGCACAGTACGATAAAGCTTTTGCTTTTGGGTTTGTGTCGCTCTTCTTATACCCAACTCCACGGAGCACTGAACAGAATGCCTGAACACGTTAACTGCGATGGCCACAGAATTACCCAAAAGCTTCATAAACACACATTTACGGAGTACTCGATTATGTAAGATCTTTGCAGCATAGTCATTATAACAAAACCCTTATTAAAAAAAAAAAACAAACACCAAACACCAGTATATTTTTTTCAGAGGACATAAAACTATTTAAAAACCCAACCAAGAACTATAAAGGGAGGGTGGCTGCTCCTCACCCAGCCCCTGATGGACCCTCTCCTGCTCCCCAAGAGCACTGCAAGAGAAGCCCAGCAGCCAGTCCCCAGCTGTGTGCAGGATGGTACCCAGCACCCCATCACACCATCCAACAGCCGATGGGCTGGGAAGACTGGAGGCTGCTCACTGACCAACGCTGTTATTGCATCCAAAAACGCAACAGCCCACCAAACTATTTTTTTTTCCTCCCCAAGGGCATGGACGCAGCTCTCTGGCAGCATGGGGAGCATGCTTGAGGGTTGTGTGAGATTTCCTAGTGAGTGCTTGGGGATAAACATTCATTGCAAAGTGCTTAAAGTGCCCAAATTTCCTCCTCCCCCTGCATTATCCAGGGGAAGCACTAATTGCAAAGTTTGCTCTGCTCTCCCTCCAGATTCCCCATCAAATGCTAATCAGCATGAAAACCCTCCCAGCTCCAGCAGTTTACAAGGGATCTGGGTGCTCTATGTGGGACACGGGAATTGCATCTATATTTTAAGCCAAATCATAAGGGAAACACTCTACATAGAAATATAACATTGGATTTTTTATACAGCATCTATAAAGAACATGACAGCATTAAAATATTGGCAAATCCATACATTAAAAATACAGAATCTCATAGACCAGAGCACAATAAATATATTCACATGAAACCTGTACATTCCAGATGATGCTGCCAGTTCTCACCTTGGGGCTGACCTCCCATCTCCAACGGGAGGGTGTCGCTTTGCTGCCCCGTCAGCACCACTGGCCACCACTATCCCCATTTCCCCAGGGGTTTGTGCTACAGGGAGAAGACAAGCCTGCTGTCCCTGCCAGCACGGAGGGCATTCAGGGGTTAAACCCTTTGTGAATGCTTCCCTTATCTAACTAAAGGATGGGGCATTGCATTTCACACAAAGCTCTGCCCTGCTGGGAGGGGAAAACCAACCCCTGGGGTGGTACCTCGGCAGCATTTCCCCAGTGCTGGCAGCATCATGGATCTCATTTAATTTAAAAAAATATAAATAAATAAACAAACCACTTTTTGGATTGTTTGTGCACCTCTCATCTCACATGGAGCAGGTGGGACTGTTTGAGGCTGCCCCTCCTACCAGAAATGTCCATGTCTGCTGGAGGAGCTGCTTTCCCCTGTCCACAGACACATGTACCTATAGGTCACTTCGTTCCTTCCTCCTCCTCTGGCTGAGGAAGATCCCCAAGGCATGCTTGGCGAGATGAAATCCTACGCTACAGGTGTGTGTATATACAGACGCGTCCTGTCCATTATTACAATGGAAATACAGAGTTAAAAAGAAAAAATGTGATAGCAGCATGTGAACAAGGATTTTTTTCCTCCTCTTCTGAGCTACATCCATCAGTTTTGACAGTCCCTTCTCACCCCCGGGCTTCCCTCCCGAGGCAAAGGGGTTTACGTGGTCCCACATTGTCCCCCCTGGTCCCACATTGTCCTCCCTGGGCTCCCAGCCGGGGCAGCTTGAATTTCCTTTTCCACCAGCTCCCTTTCCTCCCTCTCTGCATCCTTCCCGCCGTGATGACTCATCCTGGAGATGATCTTGGGTTTTTGTCTGGTGGCTGCTGCCCGCTTTGCCTTCAGCAAAGTCTAATTTCAGAGTGATGCCGCAGGAAAAGAACCCGCACAGGAGCTCCTGGTGAGCCGCATGAGCTGTTCGCATCTTAAACAACTCCGGGAGGAAGAAAGAAATGGAACAGTTTGCATTTTGCCTGTCTCCCAGCAGCAAAAAAACGTAAGTCCCAGGAGCAATGCCTGCTTCAAACCCTTAATTCCTGAATTCTCAATAACGTTGCAAACCACCAGGGTTTTGCAGGAATCAAAGGGCTGATTTCAAATATGTTCCTTAGTGCAGAGTGCACTGGAATTAAAAATAAAAAAATAAATGCATCAAGTGGGCTCACTTTTTCTGCACGCTTTTGCAGTATCCGGTTTTCCCAACCCCCACAATTGTTTCCTTGGTTTCCTCACCCTCTGGGTTTTGAGGTCCTGCTAAAGAGCCGTTATCTGCGTTAGCTCTGACGTGGGGGTGGTCGGACTCTGCTGGGCGACAGCCACCATGGGAATTTCCATGCCTAGTCATGCCGGATTGTTAGTCCCCTCCGAGTTCTTGCAGGCATAGGCCACATCCTTGGCAATGCTGCACATCCTGTTGGACATCTGGAGCTCCGTCCTGAAGGCGGTGGGGAAGCAGAACTTCTTGAAGCACGCCTTGAAGTTCTCATCTAAGAAGGCGTAGAGCACGGGGTTCAGGCTGCTGTTGGCGTAGCCCAGCGCGGTGCAGAAGCAGGAGATGGCCAGCTCGAACTCGCTCTCTGCCTTGGCACCCAAGCACTGGACCAGCACGAAAATCTGGATGGGAGTCCAGCAAATGATGAAGACTGCCACCACCACCAGGACCATGCGGGTGATGCGCCTCAGGTTTCGGTCCTTCTCCTTGGAGCCTGAGAGGACACGGACGTTCTTGAGTCGTCTGATCATGAGACTGTAGCAAATGGTGATGATCAGCACGGGGATCATAAAGGAGAAGAGAAAGACGCAGATGCCGAACACTGGATCCCAGTAATCCACGGGTGAAGGGAGTTTAATTAGACAATCGATTTCTGCAAGTGAAAAAAACAAAAAGGAAAGGAAGGTCAGCAAACTCATATCAAGAAGAAAAGCATCTGCACATCCAGTTTAGTTGAGGCATGCTTAACACCAGACAAGAAATAGCAGTGATTTAGAGAGGTCAGGGCAGAAAGGAAGGAGTTAAAGTGGCTTCACAGCAGAGAGCTCCCCACCCCATGGCCACCAAGCCCTCCCACCTCTTGGATGCATTTTTACTGACCGTTGTTTTCATTCTCTGCAGAGCCCATCACCATCGCAGGGATGCCAAAGACAGAAGCAAGCGCCCAGATGCAGACGTTCACCACCTTGGCCTTGTGGGGCGTGCGGATGTCCAGGGCTTTGATGGGGTGGCAGATGGCAATGTAGCGGTCCACGCTCATCATCGTCAGGGTGAAGGTGCTCGTGAACATGTTGTAGTAGTCTATAGAGATGGCAATCTTGCAGAGGACGTTGCCGAAGGGCCAGAAGCCCAGAAATGTGTCTGTACCCTGGAAGGGTAAGGTCATCAGGCACAAGGTATCAGCCAGAGCGAGGTTAAAGATGTAAATGTTGGTTGCTGTCTTCATCTTGGTGAATCTGAAATGTAGGAATGAGCAATGGTTAGAGTTCCACCATGATAGGCAAGACATCGAAGTCTACTGAAGAGGGCATTCTGCCACGTTAGGAAGGAGAGACTATATTCTTCTTACGTAACAAGAGATTGAACGTCACCTTTTCCTTTCCACCTCCCACATGCTTATCAACACACAGCTCAACCCAGCTCCTACAACTATACAAATGGTGCTTTCACAACCAGCTTCACGGGCAGGAGAAGTTTATGCCCTTGGACTGCAAGGGAGGACCATGAAAGCCTGAGGCTGTCAACTCAGACTGTGCTTCCTGAAAAATTCCTTCAGTAAGGCTAATCCAGGATTTCATCACATATGGCTTCATTATTACAAATATTGGTGAGAGCTTTACCCAGTAAGCCGATTTGAAAGGCTACATATGGTCCAGGGGTAAGTTGATTAGCCATTTCGTATGGGCTCATAGCCAACGACTGTGGCCAAAGAGAACTGTCAGAGCAGAATGGGCAAGACGGCCAGCCCTGGTCAGTGGTAGCTACAAATTGGTGAGGAATGAGGTTTGTATCAGAAATCAAAATATTGCAATGGATGAAAGAGGTAGATGGTGGATGAAGTTGTGAGTCAACTCTACTTCAAATGGCTTTTGTCATCTCTATATAGCTTTTACCGCATGAAGTGACTGCCCAAAGGAAGATTCACCTTGCTCTAATGGCAATCATCTCCTTTCTACACATGGGAAATGATGCGAAGGAAGATGTGATCACCTGCCCAAGGACACATGCAGAGTCCACAGAAATGGAAACTCAGAGGTCACCAAATCTAACACTTCAGCTCCAGGATGTTCCTCTCATGGGCAAAATAAGAGCTCATAGAGACATAATTTTAAAACTACAGCTCATCTATCATTTACCACACCAACAGCCTTTGCAGAGACGTTGCCAGAGATGGCAGCTAATGATGTGTGTTATTAATGGAGGGTGAGTTCATCCGAGGGTAACACTTAAACCCATAAACCACTGCACTATTTGCAGTTTGATGTATGTTGGAATATTATGGGGTCTCGTTTGACCTGAAAAGCTCTTTTCGTCAAATTGATTCAGAACAGCAAACCCCCAATGGCACTCCTCAGCGCCGTACCCCCCCAAAGATCTGAGCATCAGCTCTTGGTAGATCATTTGAATGCCTGGAGGAAAATTACCACTGCCACACTCTGAACCCTGAGACACGTGGTAACGTAGCCAAGTTTGCAAGAACAGCAGCCGGGGGATCCACAATCCAGAATATAAAGTTGATTATTTTTTTTTTTACCCCTCCTAGAGCTCTAAGCTGTGCTTGTATTAGAAGTCAGCAAGTGGCTGAAAGCAGCTTCAGAAAGCAAGAACAAGCAACGCTCCATCTGACCTCAAAAGCCAAGGGGAGCTTTTGGAGCAGGTGAATGTTGATGGAAGCACTTGATGTCCCCACGTAAGCCTGAGTCAGGCTCCTCCTGGGCCACAAATCACAGCAGCCGAGCAAGACAGAGGGCTCTTAGAAAGCCCAGATCAGATAAACTTATAAAACCAAAAGCAGAAGAGGAAAACTACCAGCACCTTTCCTCTTGTGAAGGGATGAACACTTCACAAATCCAACACAACCAGGCAGCTGCCAGGGCTTTAAACCTTCGGGTCTTCCTAAGCAGAGTTACACAGAAAGAGACTCCAGCACGGTGAACCCCAGAGCAGCAGCATCTCAGGATGGGCCAGTTTTGCTTTTTTGTTCAAATTCTTGCAGCTGGCATAAATGAGGCAATGCACACAGCGAGCATGAGCTGGGGCTGTGAACGGATTCAGACCCTTTCCCCTCTGGGTCAGCAGGAGGGGTAATTAAAATTAAGAAATGACTGTCCTATATCAGCCCCCACAAAAAATAAGTATTGTCACCTAAGTCTGTGTTAGCAAAGGTCTCCTGGGAGCTATAGTCTTCCTCTGTACGCCACAGACCTGGCTGGGCTCGCCCAAGCTTCCCAAAGGTCAGGCTTGTTCCAGTCCATCCTCCCAAGAGGACTGGACTTGGAGGCAATTCATCAACACGCCTCTAACCCTGACGGCTTTTACTGATGTTATAACTCGAGGGAATAACAACAGCATGATGGGCAACTTCATCACTGTGAAACAGAAAAAATTAAAGGTGTGGGTTTGTTTTTTTTTTTAAATACTGGTGGGAGAAATAAGCAGCAATCCACCCACCTCAACCACCCCTCTGGCATCCACAGGGGACAACGTTACCTCCATGCACACCCCTGTGTCCCCAGCACAGGGAGAAGTGTAGGGCTCACCCTGAGCTGGAGGGGTGCAGATTGCAATCACAGAATCACATCATTGAATCACAGAACGGTTTGGGTTGGAAGGGACCTTCAAGAGCATCCAGTGCCACCCCCTGCCATGGGCAGGGACACCTCCCAGCAGCCCAGGTTGCTCAAAGCCTCATCCAGCCTGGCCTTGAAAAAAATCCTTCAGCTCCCTCTTGCTCCCCTCCAGCCCAGGGGACCTCTATGGTCCCTCTCCTCCAAACCCCTTCTCAGCAAGAATTCAGAGTCCAGGTGCCATTGCTCAGCCTGGCCCTGCAAAATCCGCTCCCCCCCGCTGCACGGGTCCCTCTCTGCTGCCCTTCCCTCGCTCCCTCCGAGGTGACAGCAGAGCCACCTTCCTTTGCTCCCTCCGACACAGGACACGCTGGGCGGCTGTCCCACTGCTCACCTCCTTCAAATCACCTTCAAGTGGATTTTAAAGCTCATTTTGTGCTCTTGAGAAGTGGGGAAATTAATTTGCACCTAATTACTTACTCCTAGCTCCACCTTCTCTGCACGCTGAGAGCCAACAGCCATTATCCCAACCAACCAATGTTCCCAAACATTTCCAGAATGTTCAGTACAAACAAAAAAAATCAATTAATCACTTCTCTGTGGATTAACCTCTTTTTCTTTTCCTCTGGGAACCGAGAGTGTTCTCTTTCTTAATCTGCACAAAAAAGCCAAATTAAACTCCCAGGCTTTAGGAGGCACCTGAGGTCCCCCCCCACAGCCCAGACCCGATGCAGATTAACCCGTTAGCTCCCCGCTGAGCCACTTTCTTTCATTCGGTCACAGAGGCAATTTCCTAAAGGAACATCTCCCACAGGGCAGTTCTTGGCTCTCCATCCATCTCCACCTCTGCCACGCTTCACTCTGCTCTCCTGTTCTCCCAGCTGCTGCAGCCCGAGAGATAAAACATGGGGATACCAGCTCAGTGCTCTGCTCCCCTCTCCTTCTTGCTAAGTGCACCTCAAGCAGCGTTTCCTGGAACAAAACTGTGCTCCAGCGAGGGGAACCCACAGCTTGGGAGAGGAGGAGATGGGCAGGAAACAGCTCCTGCACAGACCATGCTTTGGGGTCCTGCAGACCCATGGGATGAGCATCACTCCCTCCTTTCCACCCAGCCCCGGCAAGGATGCGGGGCAGCAACCAGCTCCTGATGCCCCAGGGCTAAGGACCAAAACCTACAACCCAAAATGGGGCTGCAGACACAGGGACCAGAGCAAAACCTTCAGCCCTGGGGAACGATGAGTTATCTCCAGGAGCTCTTGCAGCCTCTTGGTGTTGATGTTCAGAGCTGCAGCTAATTGGGATGCAGACAGTGCTGTTCACCTTGAGCAGCTCCCTCCGTCCCCACCCCATGTCCCCACAGCAGTGACAGCCTTCGCCACCCTCCCCAGACACACGCAGGGAAGCCAAACAGAGCAGAAAAGGCTCAAGGAGGATTTTTTCCCCAGCTGCTCCCACTCTGATGGTATAAATCAGCTTCGCTGACATCTCTGCTGCCAACCTGCTCATAGCCCCCAGGTTGTACAGAGCTGATGTTTGATCCATGGGAATTTGTGTCCTTCCAGCCATCACCCACACCCTGCTCCATGTCCCTGCTGCTCTGATCACCTTTTCAGAGCCCCCTCACCCTGAAATTTCCCAGTTCAAACCAGTTTATTCTTAATGGTTCAATAGGCCACAAAAAAAACCCCACAAACCCACAAACTGAAACAGAGAATTTAAAACAGACAAATTTAAATCACTTTGGACTATGAAGCCAGATGCTACAGCAAAAGCAGCCAGCAACACCAGCACTTAAAAGCCTCTTAATTCCCTGTCAGGACCACGACTGACACACAGGGGTTAAGGAGTCTGTGGCCAGCCAGGGCGAGCTGCAAGACTCCGGGACAGATGATTTTCTTGCCCTTTGAGTCTTGCTGCTGGGTGACACTGGTGCCCTCCCTCCTCAAGGTGCTCTCTGGGGACATTGCACAGCCCCAATTGCTGCCATGCTGAGGACAGAGGCTGGGTGGCTGCTGCTGCCAAAGGCTCTGCAGCTCGCCCGGGGCTCACAGGGATGCTCAGGCAACCCCGAGGGGTTTATGGCCAGCAGCAACGGTGCTTCGGTCTAAGGAAGGTGTCCACCAGCATCCGTCCTGCAGCGGGATGCTCTGATCCCTGTTCGCACACTGGATCTGCCTCTGCTCACGTCCTAAATGCTGCTGGGAACTGCCCAGTCCCTGAAAAGAACTGGGAATCAGATCCCACATCAAACATCACAGAATTCCTGCTGTACGTGGATAATTCCTTTCTGCTCATCCCACCAAAGCCGGGGAAACTAAGAGCCTTTCGGCACACGTTGGAGTCGCAGGAGCTGTGTTAGTGGGGGGTACGTAGGGCTGATACAAGCCATGTGGCTGAGCCCAGCTCACCTGGAGGCTGGAATTAGGCAGCTGCAGACCTGCCCTGTGCAGCGGGTCCCCCTCTGCTCCCTTTGCCATCCTCCCCCAGCTCCAATCACTCCACACAGCACCCTTTTCTACAAATTGCAACAATGCCCTTCTTTCTTTTTTTTTTTTCCCCAGGAAAAAATAAAAGAGGCTGATCTGGAGAGAGCTGAGGTCTCAGATGGCCCCACCAATGTCTGCTGGGTCCTTGCCACATTACACACTCACTCGACTCCAGCTCCTAGACACACAGCTGGTCAAGGCTCTCTCCTTAGAAAGCTTTCTATTAAAAAATGAGCATCTCTGCAATGTCATAATTAGCTCCATTTTCCCTGTCTCATCACAGCCAGCTGCCCTCACCCCTATTCCCAGGAATTGTGGTTTTCAAGCCGAACAACAGCTGGCACAGCCCTCCCCAGACAGCCGCCCGGCGCAGGCACCTCCCCATCACATCCCTCCTCTGAAAGCTTCACCTGGAAGCAGCAAGCGTAGGGTCTTGACAGCCCTAATCTACCTAAACAGCTGCTTAAAATGCTCTGAAACAGTGTTCAACAGGGAGAGCTCAGCATCCCCAGGACTTTGCTGGGCTCCCAACAGAGCTGCTGGGGCAAAGTGTCCTGATCCGGGTGAGCAGAGCCAGCATCGCGGAAGGGAATCCTCCAGATCTTTGCTGCTGAGCATCACAGCAGCCTGAGGGAGCTGGGGACAGCAGAGGACTTCCTGGGCCAGAGGCTGCATGCTGTCCCTGGTCCCTTCGCTGGCACATTGGTGGGGGCTCAGGGGTCTCCATCACACCCCATGAGCAACACCTGGGTCAGCATCACCTCCAGCCCCATGGGTCAGCCACCCCAAGAAAACAATTCTTCACTTTTCTTCCTAAAAACAAAGCTCTCAAGCATCCAGCATTCAGTTAATAGACAACAGGGACCCCAGCAGCCTGGTTTTCCCCCTTCTTCTCCCCCCAAACCCTTTCTGCCTGTTGCTCTTCAACTCCTCGTTTCACATTCATTAAAAGCAGAACGGGAAATCTATGCAGAAGAGAGCAAACAGCAGAAGGAGAAGGAGGGAGGGGAGGCATTATCTCCACTGGCAAGGAACTCCACAATGAGCAAGCAGAACAAAGCCGCAGACAAGGCAGCTCTCCACAATTGGCCCTTTACTGTCCATGAAATCGTGTTCCTGATGAGAACCCTTCTCAGCCTTATCCAATTAACGCTGCTCAGCGCTAGAAGGGGATTGACAGTCACACGATGACTGGCTCTATAAATTAATCATTCNGAGGATTTTTTCCCCAGCTGCTCCCACTCTAATGGTATAAATCAGCTTCGCTGACCATCTCTGCTCCCAACCTGCTCATAGCCCCCAGGTTGTACAGAGCTGATGTTTGATCCATGGGGATTTGTGTCCTTCCAGCCATCACCCACACCCTCCGTGTCCCTGCTGCTCTGATCACCTTTTCAGAGCCCCCTCAACCTTAAATTTCCCAGTTCAAACCAGTTTATTCTTAATAGTTCAATAGGCCACAAAAAAAACCCCACAAACCCACAAACTGAAACAGAGAATTTAAAACAGACAAATTTAAATCACTTTGGACTATGAAGCCAGATGCTACAGCAAAAGCAGCCAGCAACACTGGCAATTAAAAAGACTCTTAATTCCCTGTCAGGACCACGACTGACACGCAGGGGTTAAGGATTCTTTGGCCAGCCAGGGCAAGCTGCAAGGCTCCAGGACAGATGACTTTCTTGCCCTTTGAGTCTTGCTGCTGGGTGACACTGGTGCCCTCCCTCCTCAAGGTGCTCTCTGGGGACATTGCACAGCCCCAATTGCTGCCATGCCGAGGACAGAGGCTGGGTGGCTGCTGCTGCCAAAGGCTCTGCAGCTCGCCCGGGGCTCACAGGGATGCTCAGGCAACCCCGAGGGGTTTATGGCCAGCAGCAACGGTGCTTCGGTCTAAGGAAGGTGTCCACCAGCATCCGTCCTGCAGCGGGATGCTCTGATCCCTGTTCGCACACTGGATCTGCCTCTGCTCACGTCCTAAATGCTGCTGGGAACTGCCCAGTCCCTGAAAAGAACTGGGAATCAGATCCCACATCAAACATCACAGAATTCCTGCTGTACGTGGATAATTCCTTTCTGCTCATCCCACCAAAGCCGGGGAAACTAAGAGCCTTTCGGCACACGTTGGAGTCGCAGGAGCTGTGTTAGTGGGGGGTACGTAGGGCTGATACAAGCCATGTGGCTGAGCCCAGCTCACCTGGAGGCTGGAATTAGGCAGCTGCAGACCTGCCCTGTGCAGCGGGTCCCCCTCTGCTCCCTTTGCCATCCTCCCCCAGCTCCAATCACTCCACACAGCACCCTTTTCTACAAATTGCAACAATGCCCTTCTTTCTTTTTTTTTTTTCCCCAGGAAAAAATAAAAGAGGCTGATCTGGAGAGAGCTGAGGTCTCAGATGGCCCCACCAATGTCTGCTGGGTCCTTGCCACATTACACACTCACTCGACTCCAGCTCCTAGACACACAGCTGGTCAAGGCTCTCTCCTTAGAAAGCTTTCTATTAAAAAATGAGCATCTCTGCAATGTCATAATTAGCTCCATTTTCCCTGTCTCATCACAGCCAGCTGCCCTCACCCCTATTCCCAGGAATTGTGGTTTTCAAGCCGAACAACAGCTGGCACAGCCCTCCCCAGACAGCCGCCCGGCGCAGGCACCTCCCCATCACATCCCTCCTCCGAAAGCTTCACCTGGAAGCAGCAAGCGTAGGGTCTTGACAGCCCTAATCTACCTAAACAGCTGCTTAAAATGCTCTGAAACAGTGTTCTTCAACAGGGCGAGCTGAGCATCCCCAGGACTTTGCTGGGCTCCCAACAGAGCTGCTGGGGCAAAGTGTCCTGATCCGGGCGAGCAGAGCCAGCGTCGTGGAAGGGAATCCTCCAGATCTTCACTGCTGAGCATCACAGCAGCCTGATGGAGCTGGGGACAGCAGAGGACTTCCTGGGCCAGAGGCTGCATGCTGTCCCTGGTCCCTTCGCTGGCACATTGGTGGGGGCTCAGGGGTCTCCATCACACCCCATGAGCAACACCTGGGTCAGCATCACCTCCAGCCCCATGGGTCAGCCACCCCAAGAAAACAATTCTTCACTTTTCTTCCTAAAAACAAAGCTCTCAAGCATCCAGCATTCAGTTAATAGACAACAGGGACCCCAGCAGCCTGGTTTTCCCCCTTCTTCTCCCCCCAAACCCTTTCTGCCTGTTGCTCTTCAACTCCTCGTTTCACATTCATTAAAAGCAGAACGGGAAATCTATGCAGAAGAGAGCAAACAGCAGAAGGAGAAGGAGGGAGGGGAGGCATTATCTCCACTGGCAAGGAACTCCACAATGAGCAAGCAGAACAAAGCCGCAGACAAGGCAGCTCTCCACAATTGGCCCTTTACTGTCCATGAAATCGTGTTCCTGATGAGAACCCTTCTCAGCCTTATCCAATTAACGCTGCTCAGCGCTAGAAGGGGATTGACAGTCACACGATGACTGGCTCTATAAATTAATCATTCCAAATGTTAAATCACTCCAAATATAATAGAGATGTAGGCTGGGTTCTACAACAGAGGGGGGAAAACCTAGAGGAGGCTTTGAATTTGTGTTTTTGTATGAAATATCAGGAGACTTTAAACTTTTCCCTTAGTGCTACAAAAAAAAAAAAACAACTCAGTCAAGAGGAACAGCAAACCAAGCCTTCCTGATGCCTCCAATTTCCTCAAGTGCCAATATTAGAGCCTTTGTATTTCCCAGCTCCCTCAAAAACAGGAAACAATTACTGTCTACGTCACTGAACTATTCTTTTTCTGGAAGATAATACACCAAATTCTTACAGCTTGTGTAACACGCTGAAGTTTGGTTTCCTGGCAAAATATAAGCATGGAAAGAAAGAAAAAAAAAACAAACACACCAGCTTTTTGTAGGGTGCACATACCTACAGATGACAGGGGTGCAGCACAGAGGGTTTGACAGTCTTTTTTCCATTAATGGAGGAGATAGATCATTAAGAGTCCCAAAACCCCACATTGACTTACCAGCAACCAACTTTCAACCCACTTAAAAAAAAAAAGAAGATTTTTAAGGCATGAAGCCCAGAAGCACCAATGCTCCAGGCTGGTGAGACAAACCCGTGCTTGAGAACTCATCAGCATCGTCCTCGCATGGCCACTAACCTGCAGCTCTGCACAGACCTGCAGACATGGCCAGTGTCAGGGTTTGGGATACAGGGTCCAGTTTATCACCACACCTTCTCCTGACCTCAAACAGAGCAAGGAACAAAAAACCCTGGGCAGAGATAACCAAAAGGTGTAGTTACCGAACCAAGAAGGGTCATTTCCCTGGGTGTAACCCAGTGCTAGTCTCAGCTCAGTACTGAGCTCCCAGGAAATACTGATGGGGAAACAGAGATGGAGAAGCAGGGGGAAATGGCAGGATCTCCTACACATGCTCCAGCTCAGTTATAACTTCCCCTGCACACACTAGTCAAGTGGCCCCTCCAAGATATTAGGGGGGGAAAAAAATTAGATGAATATCCAAAAAGGAATACCCAAATAATTGAAACTTCCATTAGCTCTTTTGGATATATAGGGATGTACTGGATAAAGGGGAAAGAGAAAAGTGGAAGAGGCCTGGGGGAGATGGGGTGACACCCGTCTTCAGTTTTCAGTTGTTTAAAACCAGGACACACAAAAAAGTTAAGTCCCAGGGGAAATTCCCACACTAAAATCCCACTTTCTCTTCTTGGGTCCCACTGATCCAACTGGAAGGTATCAAAGTCAAAAAGGAGCAGACCAGAAGCCACCGTTTTAACAGCATGACCCTGAATAGCCACAGCCACATCCATCCTGGCCAGGATGGTGGGTTGGGACAGTGGGAGGCTTTGAGCAACCTGGGCTAGTGGGAGGTGTCCCTGCTCGTGCCAGGGGTGGAAGCTGACAATCTTTAAGGTCCCTTCCAACCCAAACCATTCCATGATTCCCATCCTTGGTGACACACCAGTCCCAGCCCTGGGCAGGGTCCTGCTGTCCACATGCCACAAGACTTTTGAAGAGAGGGAGAAGATTTCTGCCAAGGCTTTTCCATCCAACACATCTCTAGGGTTCATCCCTTACCCTACCTGCGCACCAGCTCAGTCATTCCCAGGGAGCTGCATCACCACGGGACAGGGACTTCTCCACGGGCAGAAACTCCCTGCTCCCCGCACCTACCCACACCCACAAACACCATCCCTACTCAAATATTTGCTACTACACTGAGCAGAAACGTGAGCTCTCCAAACACAGCACTGCTGCCCTGCAAACCCCCCCTTCTCCATCCCCAGGGCTAACACAATTCCTTCCCTCTGCCATAAACTCCTCAGCAGGAAGAGCACAGACAGGCAGCCTGATGAACAGCCACGTCGCTTTGCCCTTGGAGCAGAGATTTAGCCACTGTTCACTGGCCTGTGACACCAAAGACTTCATTTTGCAGCAGCTCCCCGAGATGAGTTGTGTGTGTTCAAGGGGAAGATGCTTTGGAAGCAGCTGGGCTCCTGGCAGGAGCGAGACTTTATCTCGTCAGTATCTGAATACCTGCTAAATATTTTTTGTCCTTTGTTGGAGGAGAAAACAAATTGATCTTATCTTTCCTGTGCTGGCAGCAGCCACCTGCACCAGGATTCTGCTCTGAGACGTGTATGAAATGGAAGCTCCAACTCCTGCCACGCAGGGCACCGAGATCAGAAGGGGGTTGCTGGCATTTGGCACAGAATCACAGCCCTAACGGTGACACAGACTTATTTTGTACCTATAAGGGGGAACAGGGATTCTGATTCCAGGAAACAGGGTGGTTTGAACCACAGCAGAACCAGACAGGGACATTTAAAATGCCAGGAACACGCAGGGAGGCTGGAGTGGTACAGGCTCCGTGCTCTCCCCGTTCCCCCAACTTCACCATGAGGAGCCAGAGAAGTCACCCTCATCTCCGCAGCATCCTGTCACATCTTATTTATGTCTAGAGTTTCCAAAGAGCTGGAAGAGCTCCATTTGTGATTTTTCCCCTGTAAACGTAAGGCTGAGCCTCCCAGCAGGTTCTTTGCTTTGCAACTAGGTTCAGCTTTGGGAAGTGCCAGCTCCCAGATGGAGCAGCACCTGCAGCCACAGCTGGGGTGCCGGACACGGGACAGGTCCTGGTAACAGTCCAGCACACCCTGGCAGCAGGATGGATGCTCCCAGCACATTGCCCTCCCCAGGGACATCCTGCTCCCTGCCTGGCTACTTGCAAAAAAAAAAAAAAAAAAAAAAAAAAAAAAAAAATTACTTTTTNAAATTCCTTTTTTTGAGCAGATCTGATCACTTTGTTCCATTCTCTGGGTTAAACTTTAGGAGGCACCAGAGGGCAGCTGAAAGCTGGTGGGAACCTTCATCACGGTCTAGGAAGGGAGAAAAACAAATAAAACCAAAACAATAAAACAAATGCCACTAAAGCACATCGCAATTACCAGGGAAGGGATTTCATGGGGAAGCTCTGCCCCGCTCCCCATCCTCCCCGGAGCCTCCCGGGTGTGCTGCCTGCATGTCCTACCTGACGATCACATACATGACGGAGCAGTTGCCCACCAGCCCCACAATGCACACGATGGAGTAGACAACCACGATGGTGATCTTGATGCTCAGCGGCAGGAAGCTGTCCCCGGTGCCGTTGTTGAACCAGTTACTGGGGAGAAAGCTCAGGTTCAGCATGGAGGAGTCGTTCAGCAGCTTCCTCAGGTCAGGGTCTTCCAGAATATGGGCAGGGAAGAGCGGGTCCATCCTGAAGCACCAGCCTGTGCCAAGGACCTGGGACACCAAAGGGACAGTTTTAAGATCCGCTGATCAAACCAGTAGCGTGGGACCAAAGCAAAGCATGTGCATGAGAAACGCTGCAGGAGAAGGATGATTTATAGCCGGGGAGAGCACAGCCTTCCCCCCAAGAGCATTTTAATGGGATGGAACCCGGAGAGCTTGGTGCATCCCCAGCACCCAGGGAGCTCCCGCATATCTCCACACCGCCAGCGCAGGGGACACGCAGCCTGCACAATGCCACCCCCCCCCCC
>VZTO01015644.1:0-36411 GCA_013400615.1 Syrrhaptes paradoxus
TCTGTGTGATGTCAGCCTCTTACGACAGAGCTGTCGATGGGAGTCATAAAGTGCTGCTGCCTGCAGTGTTCTCCTAGCAAGGAATCTCCCGAAAACCCCTCTTTGCTCGCAATCAGTCGGTCTGTCGGGAGCTGGGTCGGCTCCGAGCAGTTGATCTCCCAACTGACTGCTAGTTCCTGGCTTCCACTCATTTAAATCTCCCGCGTTCACCCTGGGAATGACTGTGCCACCTCAGCCTCTCGCGAGAGAGCTGTCGGCAGGAGTCGTAAAGTGCCGCTGTCTGCAGTGTTTTCCTAGCAAGGAATCTTTTGGTGGTCAGGTTTAGGTTGTTGGGGTTTTTTGAGGTTTGTTTGTTTTTGTTGATTTTTTTTAATTTTTTATCCCAGAGCACAACAAAAATTTATCTGTCTTTCATGGGCAGAAGCTGTTGTACCTGGGTTTCTGTTTGTCTACATGGAGGCAGTGGAATAGAGCTTCAAGCACAGTCAAAATAACATTTAGCACATCTCCACATAGTTCAGGACTCAAACTGTGCAAGTAGAGTGATTCTTGTTGCATCTTACTCATTTTAATTAAATATTCCCAAAATGTTGTAATGAAAGACTTTATCTTGATAGTATATTTGAAGAATTTTTGTCAGAGGATATTGAAAATGTCGGAAACTTGTAGGTTTTGCTTTTTTTTTTTTGTCACATTAGCATTTAGAAAAAAATCTCACCAGAATATTTTGTTGGTTTATTAGTCAAAATTGTGAAAGCTGGGTCTTAGCCGGTGACAACAGATTTGTGTCATTCCAAGGAAATTAACTTGAGTCCGGTTTTTACAAAAAACAGTCACAGAATACTTCATTAATTTAATTATCTTCCCCACTTTTTTGTTAATATCAAGTGCCTAGTCCTTGAGAAAGAACAAGACGTACTTACAGTGGAAAATCAGGAAGGAGTGAATATGTCGAAGAGCATGAGAAAACACGAGAGCTCTTTGAGCAGCCTTCAGAGATAACACATTAGCTTTTCCAGAGCTGTAATTCATAGCTGAGTAGTTCAATTTGAAACATATATGGAATGTTTAGAATGATACATCTTTAATGTGAATTCATTTGTAAAATACACCAGACCAAATTGTTCCAATGCAGTATTTAGAAATTTGCTGTTGATCTGTATAAATGCAAAGTCAGACCCGATGCAATAAAAAGAAGAAATGGTCTGTAAGCTTTTTAAAGCTAGAAAACCATGCTCTTTCTTACACTTTGTGTATTTTGCCAACCCAAAGGTCGTTTCCCATTTTTGCTGCAGTGTACTCAGTGCACTTTTTGCAGTGGTCTTTGCAGGCAACAGCGTTTCCTGACCTCCGCACACATGGGCATGGTTCAAGAAGGACAGGGACAAGCGGAAGTAAAGCAGTTACAGTTTCAGGACCGCTTACACAAGTTGCATGCATTCAAATCTGTGGGCCAGCTGGGATTCAGCATTGAAGGAGGTGTGCAATGAGTGGAAACAAGGCTAATGTTACTTCTGTGTTTAAAAATAGAGGGACTGAAGAGGACCTCACCTCAGCCCTGAGAAAGGAACCATGTCCTCTTAAAATCAATTTCCAAGAGCATGATATGCAAGAAAAGTAATCAGAGATAGTCAGTATGCATTTACCAAAGGCAAATTGTGCTAATTCAACCTGATTGCCTTCTGTAATTAAGTAAGCTTATGAACAGGATTGAGAACACTGGATGCTCTCTGACTTGACATCACCTTCCACAGCATTCGTTTGTGAAAAGAAAATGTATGAGAAGACTTATGTGGGTTAAAAATTTGCTGGACTGTCAGCCATGAAGTGTAGAACAAAGGGGCTGATGTCTCCCACAGCTGGAATCAAGTGGCAAAGGGGGTACTCAAGAGATCTACTCAAGAGTGACTAATCGCATTTGACATGATGACAGGGTGAACCATCAGCAGATTTGCAGACTGTACAGAATTAGGAGGAGTGGTGGACCCAAAGAAAGAGTCCCCATCTATCCTCAGTTCCTATGATGACAGCTGTGTGGAATGTGATCTGGTCTTGGTTAGTCTAGGGAAGAGGAGGCAAAGGGGTGGTCTAATAGCAGCAGAAAACTGTCCCTGTAAAGTGCTATTCCAAAGACAGCAGAGCCAAACCAGGTAGTGCCAGCCTACCTTGTGTAAAAGGCTACAAACCATAGTTTGAGACATTCATATAGGACATCAGGAAGAATTCCTTCATCAGGAGGTAGTGCAGCCTAAAAGAGGTAACCCAGAGAGGCCGAACAATCTTTGCCCTTGGAGATTTTTCAAGACTCAACTAGAGAAATCTACAGCTGACCTGATCTACTGCTTATGATAGTAGCACCTTGAGTAGAAGGTTGGAATACAGACCTCCAAAGCTGCCTTCCAGTTGGCACAAAGTCATATCCAGGCCAAGTGCAGAAAAGACATCTCTAAAACTATGCTTATTTGAGGTGAATCATGTGTATCTAGCACCTGGTACACATAAGCACTGTTGGTTTTCAGTAAAACAAACACACAAAAACATGTTTGTCATCTCCAAAATATTATCTGTAATGACATTTGTTAGTGTATTGTCCGCCTCCTTGTAGCATATTGTTACAAAGCTCTCCGTGGTTGTTTTGCCTTGTTTTTTACCTCAGATTAAAGTTGAAAGCATTTCTTTCTCTAACAAATTAGATATTAATTCAGGTAAGCAGGGGACTGGAGCAGATAATTGCTATTATGAACTGTGATAGCAATGATAGATTCCTCAGGAAAAAAATACTCTGCAGTGTTTTGCAAGGCACTAAGAGAAGAGAGTGAAGATACCAGAAATCTATGAAGAATGTAGTATTTACTCATTCTTACTTAACAACATGATTGCAATAATTTTATGCAAGAATCACTTTGAAATTTAAAACAGCTTGGTGTATGCTATTTTCTACTATGACAAATAAGGGGAACGCAATAGGCATTAGTATATAACGGTCAGTGCCACTAATAAGAGTCATGCCACTTCTGCAAAAGTTTCTTGAAGAAAATATATTCTTAGGAATTTAAGATTAATGAACATAAGATTAGTCTTAAATTCATTGCTGACAGAGTACTGTTTACAGCTACATGTGGAAGTTATTTTCAAATGCTTGTTTTCAGGGATGCAGGATATTTTTTCTTAAATTCACTCTTTAGTTGGATTTTTCCTGCTTAAAGTTTACATCATTGTTTGCTGCCGTGTGATTCAGGGTTCATGACCAACTGTGTTACCACCATAATTTCATGGCTGAGTCATGAGAGATCACCACTCTAAACCACACTGAGTCATTTTTTTTTGTGATAAAGCATCATGATTCATTGCTGTTAAACAACTTAAGGGCAGGAATTTTGCCTTTATGAATCTTTGTTTTGTTTACACCAGCCCTACAGCTTTTACACTGCTCATTACGCTTCTCCTGCATGGCATATATTTTTTTTCAGTTCTCTTTTAGTGAACATGCACAGGTAGAACAGGTAGATGTATGGAACTCAAATGCTTGAACAAGAGTCACAATTTAAAGAGTTGTGCATGTAGAAGAATGTACCTGTGTGAGCCAGTGGCTACTTACAGATTTAGGTCAAGTAATCACAATTTGAACAGATGCCTAGTTAACCAGTTTGCATCAATAAATCTTCATTCAGAAACACTAGTTAAGAATTTTGCTATGCTAAAGAGATGAGCATGCATCTCTGTTTTTCAGATGTGCATGTGGCTAACAACTATGACATATCAGTGAAACAAGTGACACATTTTGAATCAAGAAATTTCCTATTTTGTGGCATTCAAAGAAAGTTAACAGTAATCACTTTTTCTAGCACTTAACGTTATCTTTGTAGACCAACGGAGTTGTCTGTGCTCAGATATATTCCTTACTTGACTCCTATCAAAAGAGGATGGCTGTCTATCTTTTTGAAAGGCAGACGTCAATGAGAAGGAGGATGTGCACAATGCACAAGAGACTTGTTAGAACATCTATCTTGTGGTGATAGTAAGGAAAGAGCATACAGTAGATTTTAGGTCTTGTTTAGTCTAGTGAATAACGCAGGAAATACATCCACAGACTTGAGTGAAATGATGCACACTTTGTCTGGGTGGAACTTTGCAACAGCACCTGGGATTCTCAGATGCTCTAAATATGCCAGACCCACTAGAAATAGAGAATTATCTTAGGATAGATATCTCTATTCAAGGAAACAAGGAGAAATGAAACATTTCTGCCTACAAAACAGTCTGTTTAGCAAACTGCAATAAGGCTAGCCTACTTAACCCTTCCCTTTGAGTAAAGGATGTGAATCAATTTATGCATTTTTAGCTACCAATAGTCTGTGATGACTTAGTAAAGAGGAAAGTTTTTATAATATAGTTATCAACCCTTAGACCTCTACCCTTTCTCTGACAGGCTGGTTCATATCAATCCCCTTGCAAATGTGCATGATTTATGAGTCAACCTTGTATTAATACTACACGTCATTTTCCTAGACTTTATTTTTTATGTTTCTTATTGACAGACTTCTACAATTTTAATGCAAAGGATTTCTAAACATGAGCTAGGATATCATCTTAATATTCTCACATCCTCCCACCACAGTGCAGGTTTCTCTGGTGTTCACCAAAACCCTCATCAAAGCCATTTTGTATACAATTATTATAACCTTCTTAGGAAGAATAAACAATTACTGATTAACGTACTCAACATTTCTGTGCCATTTTTGCTATTTGCAGGAGTCCCACACAAAATTTAAAATAGTTAAAAAATTTTTTGCTGTGTACTTTGACGAGAATGTTCACAGTATTTTTTAGCAATGCTTACTCTGCTCCAAGAGATGATAAGTATTATTTTTGGGTCTGTGCACAACAGAATTCTATTTACTCATGTATTTATTGTACAGAGGGAATTTTTTTGTGAAAATGTGTTTCGTGAGCAAAGAATTCTTCAAAAATATGTGTACATATATTCTACACACAAATATGTGTATATATATATATATACATATTTAGTGCCCATCACATTGGCAAAACTTCTGTTGAGACAGTATGGGCCTTTTCAGTAGAAACATTTTTATAATGGAAAAAAAATGGCATAGTTTCCTTACCATTTATATTTCTTCTTATTCTCTTCCCAATATATCTTGAATTAGTGAAATCGCACCTCTAATATATTTGTGTGTTCTGTCCACAGGATGCTTTGCTAATGGTTGTCTCCATTAATTTTGTTCCCCTCTGTTCATTAATTTTACATTGTGACTACAAAGATGACACTGTAGCGACCACTGTGCTTCCAGTTGACATGAGAGAGTCATTTGCAGTTCCTTTCATTAACACAGTGGACACACAGGGGATGTGTACTTACCTGTCCGTACTTTCATGTGGGGCTTTGATTCTAGCAAGAGGATGTTAACCTCCAGGTTAACAAAGGCAGCTGAAAGTAAGAGCTACCTCAGCTTTTACAGCTTAGTCCATTGCGACATGTGAATCCATGCCCCAAAAGGCAGGCATTGCAGTGAAGCATCTCTTTATCTCTTTGTGTTGG
The DNA here is from genome assembly GCA_013400615.1 of Syrrhaptes paradoxus. Taxonomy (NCBI): domain Eukaryota; kingdom Metazoa; phylum Chordata; class Aves; order Pterocliformes; family Pteroclidae; genus Syrrhaptes; species Syrrhaptes paradoxus. The sequence continues at coordinate 5,561 of VZTO01015644.1, forward strand.
GTAGTTTGTTGGCAGCCTTTCTCTTTCTTCAACATGTAAATCACAGCCATGTATTCCTGCCTCAGTTTTACCCCCATGTATATCATCTTTAAATTTAACCCTACACCTCCAAGTTACATTAACATTAGGACTATGTGTTAGGAACACACATAGCACTAATGAACTCTTCAACTGCAAATTTATTTTAATACTTTGCTGTAGTTATTGACAGGCATGCAGCAACTCTATACATTTGTAACATGAAAACAAAGACGTATCAGAAAGCTCTCTGGGAGAAAGGACTTTCTATCTGTCTAATGAAGCTGGGATTCCTGCGAGTAGCTGTTAGCTTTGACGACAATTACTTTAAGATCAAAGGGGATATGAAAACCATGACAATATGACTGTATTTCATGCACCATGAGGCAGGGTTAGTGTAGATTAGACATATCATTAGTCAAGGGGATCTTTCTCCACTGAGGACTCTTGGCTTCTCAGTGTCTTTTCCTTCCCCTTTCCTTTCCAAGTCGGTATCTGTTTAAGCAGAAAACAGATTTCTTCCCCCTAAGACTATGACAGAAATAGGCTACAGATTTGAGGCTATGTCCAATCGGTGGCAATATGCATAGTAATATGTGGCACAGTTTGTGTAATGAAGTTCCCAGCATGCAGCCTGGAAAGGTATCCTCAAGTGTGCAGGGTGATTTATTTCCTCTGTCAAGAGGCAGGACAGGCAGGACTTGTCCTTCCCCACAGTCCCTTCAAGAATACCCTGTCACCCCAGGAAGCCGTAATAGCTTCTGGAAGCACTGCCTTTGTTATATGGCTTGGAACCCTGTTTTAGCAAGGTTTCTTCCCAGGTCCTTTCCATTGTCCTTGCTTGCTTTTAAAGAGCTAAATTGTAAGGAAGAATACCAGCTTTTCACCTTCTATTTACATTTGACTTTACATTAGCATGTCAAATGATGGATGAGAAGGTGTGTGCACCGTGCCTGAAATGAAGAACCTCCCTGCAATTGGTGCAATACATTTAATTCCTGCTTTTTAACGTAACTACAGCATGCAGAAAGATCATGTAACGTCTGCTCTAACCTCTGGAAAGCGTTCAGCCTAAAAAACATTTTCAAACTGGCTTTAGTGCTCAGAGGGCTTATGCGATAGGAGAACTCTGTTGATGGAGCTTTCGGATTAATTTGTGATTTTTTCACTCTCTGTAGCTTTAATTTGCTCATTCAATATATTGAAAAAGCTACACTCTGATTTAACACTAACCTTCCTCAGAGAGACAGTACTCGGTTTCATCTGATTTGCAAAAGTTCACAAAGTGCTATTATGTTTTTATCAGAACTCAGAAATTATTAATGAGATATATTATCACACGAGAAGATTGAGCAATTTCTAATTCTTTCTCTGCGTATAGGTTTTAATACCTTCTCTCTATTTTAAAATATTTTCCCTGAGACTTCACAAGTATGTATATAACGCAGTGAGACTGCAGTGCCCTGGTTACAAAGAACCCTCCTGCCTGGGCAAACACATCTAAATAGACCTTTACAGATGTTTAACAAAAAAGAGCTTGGTTTTGGAATCCCTCTGAAGTTCTTGTAGAAAATCCAACAGTTGTATAACATCCTAACTTAAGCCATAGGGATTAATAAATTTGTCACTATAGTCTCTAAACCACTAGCACAGTAATTAAGATCTGTGGAGTGCTGCTGTCTCCAAAGATGTTTCTGACTGTCACTAATGTTTGGGGTGAGCAAGGACCATTGTATTCTGCTTTTTATTTCCATAGCATCAGCAGGTTTCTAGGGCTCAGTTTCAGAGTACCTCATCTTTTTAGATGGATGCAGATCCAGGGTACCTTCTTTTTGGGTTCTGCATGAGAGTGCTCACTATGAGCTCAATCTTCTGGGATAGGGAGGGCAAATAAGAGGAGTATGTTGGTTATTTTTGTCCCAAAATGGGAAAAGGAATACACGATCTATGACAAATTATTAGAAAGGCTTTTCATGGAACTAATTTTGCAAAGTTCCATCATACTGAGAAAGAGCTATTTAACACGTAATTAGTTAAGGATAACTGGATTCACTTTAGTGATGCTGCTACCAGAAAGCCTCAGGGATGTTATTTTAAATGAGGACGAAATTTGGCCCTAGAAGTGGGTGACATTTGTATCCAGTTCTGAACAGGCAGTTCTCACCGAAAGCAATGGACCCTGAAGAAGACAGAGAAGCCTAAATGTTCTTCCTTATAACAGAAAAACAGAGGGACCATGACTCCTATAATTCATAAATCCTTCACGAGTTCCTCTTGGGGAATGTGGTTCCATAGAAAGTAATGAAGGGATATTTCTTAAAGTCATGATCTAATTTTCAACTTCCAGTCAGCCCAATTTCCAGACCTAATGAGATGCTGAAAGTCTGAAAATCTGTTGAGGATTAGGGAGTGAGATGGAACTACTCAATCTGACTGTTCTAACCCTAAACATGTCTAATTCGATTTTTGCTTTAAAATCCTTTCAAGCTTTGAGTAGGTTAAATCACCTGAAAAAAAAATGAAGTTAAAAGGCATAACCATAAACAAACTAGTCCTCTGAAAAGATTTTTGATAGAATATATATTCTGAACTACACAGCTACAAGTGGTGTAATGTATCATAAACCAAACAGTAAAACTGTTAGGTAAAAATTGGCTGTTGACTGCAATAGAAATTTTCCCTGGATAACAGCAAAAGATTGCACGATTCACCCTCCTCTTCTAACCAGGAAAAAGTGGTTTGACTATACAGTTAACTACTTTTGAGGAATGTTTACCTTTCTTCCGTTCCGTGGAGAAACAGGCACATCAGTTCATTTATTTCTGAGTGCATCAGAGAAGTGCAATAATATAAACACTTTTTTTTGCTTGCTTTAATATTGAATTAAGAACCAAGTAAAGTTTACTCTCAATATATTAACTATAAACCGAATTCCTTTCCCTCTTATGTTCACTCCAACACAAGGAAGAATCGGCAAGTTAAATTCATGCAGTAAAGCAAGCCTTTTGTCCGCTAGGATTTTAGCACTTAGGTAGTTCTAATACAGATTCAAAAGATGCTAATAAAGTCAGAAATTTCCCCCTGGGGGAGTAATGGTATGCTTTTAAAACTTACTTTCAGTTAATGACTAAGGCATTTTTTTGCTAACAGCAATTTGGCTTCTTAACCAAGGTAGGGAAAAATGCATTAAACAGTAGATTAAAGTGTCCCTTCAGCTACTTGGTAAAGCCAGCTGCTGCTGGCAATTGAAATGTTTTACTTGATGGCCCTGGGTTTTGGGAAAGGGTAGTGGGAAGAGAAAAATCCTGCTTGGAAGAGGGCCCTTTAAACATGAATATGAATCGATAGAAAATGTAGGAGCCAGGCTGATGTAGTACACTGTACAATCTGTTCACTGAGCTTGGGCTGCTAATTAAAAAGTGATATAGACAGTACTGTATGAACACACCATAACCTGTTGAAGGTCTGTCAGACTTTATCTTCGCTTCCACGTATTTGAATATTGTTTAATAAGAGGTCTCAACTGAGAGCAGAATATGTCTCTATGAAAGCGGAGAACAGATATGTCAGCTTAAAATTCTGACCGCATTATGTGTGTATATGTGTGTGTTCATGGCTTCCAGCTCCCTTGAGCATTTCCAAGACAGCTACCCTAATTCATAAGTACAATATGTAAATTCTAAGTGTGTTTTTCTCTTCTTGCTTCAGGGAGCTGAGCTGGGCAGGAAAGTTGGAGATACAACACCTAAACATTAATGTGAACCTAGCAATGAATTGCATATCTACAAGGAAAGAACAACCTCTTTTATTGCCAACAAATACTGTTTTTATGAGGTACACATAAATAAAAAGAGGGGAAAATATACAGTTTACTTTTAACAATGCACTTTGTGTGTGTCCTTCCTTAACTGGTGGCATGCTTTTTTCTTCATTTTTTCCTTCATCATGCCTGGCAACTCTTGTGTCTACATCTCAAAAAGCCAACTTCCCCTCTTCCTTCTTAATTGAACCCCCACTCGGCACCAAGGTAGGATTAATAGAACATTTCTTACATTAACTGGATTACACTACATTAGCTGACACTGTTAAATATGAAACCTGTTTTAATAATACTGGTGATTAGCAAACCTCTGAAAGTTTGGAGGTTAACAATGGAAGCTTATTTAAATTTCCAAATCCCAAGACTGCAAAAAAGCTAGCTTTCATTCCGAGGCAGGGAGGTTTGGAAAACTTCTTGGGAAAAGGAGGTGCTCGGTGGTAGTGACTCTACATGGAGGACAGATTATATGCTTAGGAGAAAGAGGAACAAATTGTTCTTTCCCTCTCTTTTTTTGTTGGAGAAGGGAGGAAAGATTTTCTGGTCTCCAGAAGATTTTTTCTTCTAAAGAATAACTCAGCCACTCCAGACAGGTGATAAATGGCTTGTTTCTGGAAACTGTTGATGGGAGATATGCTATCCGCACTACCGAGGCAACGACAGAGGCGTGAGAAACCATAAAAATTACACAGTATCTGTCCAAGGACATCCCTGTCTTTGCAGAGCTTGCTTTGAGAACAAAAGAATTTCATTAAATAGTAGATATTATGAGAGGCATTACAGCCAGATAGCATGGCAGGAGAGAATGTACTTTTATGTCACATCATTAATTTTTTTTTTCTTGTGGGAAAGGAGGTATTTCAGGGTATTCATGGTGTTCCCTCTACCTGAAGCAAAACTGTCTCCTGGTTTCTCTGTTATCCCCTGTCACTGAAGAACACAGTGAGAGGTCATTTAGAGCAAAGTTGGACGTAGCAGGAACTGTTTCAGATACAGGGGTGTGTGTCTATGACCTCCTCCAAAGGTAACCCTTTTGGAATGCACTGGTGCTTTACAAAAATCCTTGGATTAGGACTATGAAATACTACTTGTTTTCTTCTAAATTCCCTCATCAACAGAAAGAAAAAGCTTTTGGAAGTCAGAATTTGCCTCAGTAGATGCCTACTTGAAAATGTGGAGTTTTGAGTATTGTAGTCTCTTGGAACCATCTATAATGTCCTAAATGTAGAGACACACTGGATTGAGTTAAAGCCATTTTCTAGAAGCTTTGCCTAAATTAGGACATATGAGCTTGGTGTTCATTATTTGAGCAATATCTTTCATGTTTTTGATCCTTGTAAGAGATATAAAGTGTGGTATAAAGAGTGCAGAACAAGGAATCACAATCTTCTTTTTTTCTGCCCTTCTTTTGCCTTGACCAGCTCACTTCTCTCACTACTATACTTTACAGTAACATTCTAAGATATAGTTAGCCAATAACTGCAAAGTATTTTGAATATGTAGTAAATGCTGTGGTTTTAGACTTTTCTCTACATTGACAAGGCGAGTAACAAGAAATACATCTTTGATGATCAGACAAGATGGAAGAACGGGGGGAAAAAAAAGCAAAGTAGAGGACAATGTAAAGCTGTACTACAGTTTGCAAATAGCTGTAAAACTCAATGTAAAATTGTCATAGCCCATAAAATTAGACTAGATATCTTTAAAAATGTTCTTCTTGAAGGTGGAATAGATAATTAGAATCCCTCCCTATCTCAAGCCGAACAGACAGGAATGGACTACATTTCTGCCTTGAGAAGTACATAAGCAACATAAAATGGCAGAGAGAGAAAAGCTAGACACAGTTTTAGTTATGTCAGGGGGCTGGGTTGAAGATGGGATGCTCCCAAAGCAAGATGCTGAAGAAGAGAAGTCAAGATCCCTTACACTTCCAGTGCACAGAGCAGACGAAAAGCAATTATCTCATAGGAAGGAAATGAAGGAAAAGTTAAGGAAAAGCTGTTTGTCTTTAGTTTCTGACTTAAAAGGTCCTTCTGAAGCTAAAAAAAAAAAAAAAAAGGAAGCAGAATGTATACATAAGATCACTTTAGCAATCCTCAGAAGCAGCTCCCCAGACAATGTCATTATGAACATTAATGTTCTAGACAATGGCAAAAGTTTGAACTTAGGAAGCTGAACAGAGGAAAGATTTGAAAGACATGGCTATCACATCCCATGTGTACTGCATGTGATGGAGAATCTTTTATTTGACAGCTAAAGCAACAAACGTGTTGGTACTAGGACTGGAGAAATACTGAGAGAACTCAGATTTGAATCAAGCAATGAAGAGTCCTTTAGCCAAGAAAGAAGGAAACTGGAGACCAATCTTTTGGTATTCAGTAGCTGTTTGGTTTTTTTTGTTTTATAGCCACAAAAAGGTTAGAAAAAATTTTAGTGTAATTATGAAATTAATTACATGACCTCGAGGACCGATTTTTTCCTGTCTGTTGAGATAATTCTTACGAAGACTGACACATGTTGATAAGGAGGGCTTTTTTACTTCTTTTTTTCTTCTTATCTGCTCCATGATTAAAGAGTTTTACTGTCTAGAACCCTACATATAACAATTTTCACACCTGCTATCTTTATTTACATACAAAATGTTGCATAAAAATAGGTTCTCTAAGGCATAGGTCAGGTCTCGTCTGTTCTGTGCTATGGTCTTTTTAGAATGGAGGTCAAGATTGCAATGAAATGCTATTTCTGCAAAGTCTGTCAATAATCAAAGGCTTATAATTTTGAGAGTGAATAGAAATGCAGTAAAATGTTCCCACTTTAAAGTGCAAATATAGATTATTACCATCTCATGCTGCCACAATTATTACCACTGGCTGTAAAAGTTATCTGCAATAATAAAACTACACAGGAAACAGCACAGCCTGAGCTTCTTTACTTGTTCAAGATGAGACAGGAGAAATGTTGTTAGCATATTCCTGGCACTAAACTGTTTTTTTTTTCTGAACATTACCCATAGCTACTAACAAGTACCATACATAAGGGTAGGAATTATTATGTCAGACCTTTTCCACAGTCAGGCAAAAAGCAGTGTGTTTGAAACAACCAGTCTCAACCTGTTTGCAGCTGGCTGATTCTCATGTGTACATGAGATAACTGATTTTTATAAATATGGTGAGCAATGAAGAATAATATTTTGGTTTTTAATTCCATGCCTCTAAATACAGAATTAATCAGCAATACTTAATATTGCATGGTGCAAATACAGTGGTCATTTCTCCTTAACACTGTTTTTCATATGCAGCTCTCTGTCAGCTGCATAGTATTTGCCAATTATACTTAGAAGCTCCAAAAATTCTGTATAACCTGCATTCTGATTAATGAAACAGAAAGAATTATTTTACCCTGTAATTGCAGTGGTACCGGTAAAGTTTCACGCCAAACTTCAGATTCTGATTTCATACCAGAAGAACCTACCAAAGTGACTGCCTTTTTAAGAGGAAATCAAAGATTTTCACCCAATAACACCTGCATGATGTTTGTAAGCATTCTGTCATTGTACTGCCAAGGTGCCTACATATTGTCTACAAAATTTAGTGTTTTATTTTTAATTAAAAGATCAACAGGCACCATGGAATTCAGGAATATTTACTTGATATTCATACTCTGAACCCTCTATCAAAATTTAATTAAAATAGTGTATAGAGAAGTTGCTAGTGCATTAATATGTAAACTTCATAATCTAATCTAAATGTCAAACCCCAACATGATTTTCTTGGTTTGTTTTTTTGTTTGTTTGTTTGTTTTGTTTTGTTTTGTTTTCCTTTGCATATTTCATGAAATAGGCATTAAAAAAATGGATCGACTGGGAGTAGTGTTCTGTAGAGGAATATCTTGTTTTGGTAGGGTTCTGTTGTTGTTCTCCTTGTTTTCTTCTGTAATTAGTGCCCTTTGATTGCTTTGTGTATAAAGTGACGAAAACAAGTCTCAAAGACCATTTCTGTGGTCATCACAGAATTTTTATTATTGTCTTTATCATTTTTTCTAGAAAATTCAGCTACACCAGAATCATTAATTTTTGAAGTACAGGTGTCAATTTCAGCCTTTGTCTAAGAGGGTCCACCACAAGAGGTTGGGTCCCAAACTGTGCATGCATTGCCCAGAAGGGCTCACAGCTTGAAAATAATTTGACAAAATACATTAAGCCATTTTAATGAGGAGAGGCTGGATATTATCTGATATAACCCATATGAACAATGATGAATGTCGCCATAACCAACCAGCCTCCCTGACATGGTGACAAAACTGTTGATAAGCAAACAGCACGGTAGGCACTTGTATTCACAGATACTAGGACAGAAAAGCTGAAATTCAAAGGAGGATCCAAGAATACATTTGACCTATGAACCATACCTAGTAGCTTGGGATACATTTGACCTGCAATCAAAGAAAACTGAATCCTCACTGCAGCTCTCTGGTATGTTTTCTTCTTGCGTTGTTATTAGTAAATGAAAAGATGGGTGAATAATATGCCAGAATTGAGCCATGACATAAAAAGGATGCAGTATGCTCAGGATAGTCGTCATCAATGTTTGTATATGTGTCTGCCTTCTTGTTTATTTCATCATGCAGTTGCTAAAAGATTTTTCCCTTTTAATATTATTCAGCTACTTTAAAAGAATTTTATCTTCAAGTATGGATGAAATTATGCATTTTTTTCACTTTTTTGTCATTTCCTGTTTCTCTGTGAGTTCTCAAAACCAACTGTCAGAGTTCAGATGACTAATATGTAATTCCCTTGGCCCTCTGAGATTCATTTAATTCAAATTCACTAATTTGTAGAAAATACTTTTTTTCCATATCTGCCTATATCTTTCTTCTTCCTCTCCTTTTTTTTTTTTCTTGCATTAGTAGTTCTCTGCCATAAGTGCTAATGTACCTGTTCTGTGAATCTTTTATCAGCTCCACAGCCTATATAATAACTTATGGCAATTTTTGCAGGACTAGAGAATTTGGTACTGGCCTTATTTCATCTTAATTCTTTGGTATCTTATTTTCTCATGTGAGCAATTGTGACTATGGTACTGTTTTTTTGTGTCTTGAAGTACTGTTCTCTGCTCCAGAGAACCTATGTATATTTTCTATAAACCACTCAAAGCTTTTCACATCAATTTTATACATTTTTTTCTTGTGGGCTAGTTATCAGTTGCATTACTAATGTTTATTTTAAAGTGTGACTCCAAGACAAACTGAAAGAAGAGAAAATACAGGAACTAATAAAAAACTTCAGTGTTAGTAAAATAATCATAGAAATCCTCTGACTTAAATACCACTGTTCTGCTGATGGGGGAGATGCATACAGAAAGACTGGACCTTTCTTTTTGGCAGAAACTATGTACAGTGGCAGCCCTGCCTGGCTAAAGGGAGATCACCTGGGAAAGGACAGATAGGAGCTAAATCATCACAAGTAGCCTCTGAGTACAGATCTGATGTCTTTGTACCTGTCAGGGTGCTGAGTGGATGAGCAGTTAAGAAGACATAACCGTGTATGTATGCTCTTTATTTGAAAAAAACATTATATCCAAATAAACAGGGCTTGATTTGCAGAAGAGCACAGTGGCCCTCACATAGCCTGGTCATGGGAAGGAGAAGACGTGGCTGCTTAATTCAAGTCAAGCTAGAGGGTGAATCCTGCAGACATCAGAACAGGGTAGATCCTTCACTCTTTATCTTGCTCCACTGCTTATCACATGGAACAGATAGTCCTAAGTAGCTTGCCAAGGGGTGGTTGTAAGAAACAGCCATTTCTGATGTCCCAAACATTCAATAACACCATTCCACAGATTGCTTTTATCTGTTGCTCAGTGCACCACTTTGTTTGTTACAATCTCAGCAATTTGTGTATTACACAGTCCCTTTGGAGAAGCATGTAAAATATTTATGAATGTCAAGAAAAATTTAGAAGATGTGTTTGCAAGTGCCACAATATGATCTGTATGGTGGAAACTTACCTTTTTCATTAGAACTGTGCAAAATATTGCACTTTAAATGTTTGTTGTATTCTATTTTCTTTTTTAATTTTTAGATTGTTACCTATGCAAAGTGAAAGGATGGTATTTTGAGGGTTAAAATTATTAATGGATTTTTACATGTTAGAGAGAAAAAAAAAAAACAAGCAGTCCTATCATGTAACAGAATAGGATTTATGCCCCACTGCATATTTTTTCATTATAGATAGTCATGTAAGCTGGGACAAAACACACAACCAACATACCTTGAAAACTACTCTAAATACAGTATCAGGTCAGGATGACTCCCACAGAGGCGAAAACTGCTGTATGGAAAATGTGACAGTGGGTACCTTGTCCAGGAGATTATGCTTCTTCTGGACTTCAGTTGGACTGAAACACCAACTTTTGTTTAACCTATAACCTGGAACAGAAAATGTTCTTCTGCAACTCGACAAAACTAAAAAATATTTTTACACAAATTTGTTTGGCAATCTAAACTCAGTGCATGCAGTTAGGGTAAGAAATACAATTAAAATAATATTTTTGAAAGAACTTCTATTCCATTACCTCTCTGTTGGAAACACAAATTTCCCCTTCAGACTTCTGTTTTGTGTAATGTCTCATTCTGGCAAAGTGCTTGTAATTTCATACATACATGCATTTTTGTGTACTTTATTATGACTATCTCTCTGCTTACGTATTTGGTTGTTTTACATACACAAGCCAGGAAAAAATAAGAAGTTTGAATATGTATTTAACATCCTCACAGTACAGGTTGATTTGCCCTGAAATGGATGCAGAGCTGTTCCTATGAGTACCAAGGGAAGACTTAACGGATTTAGAGATCAGTATCAGATGTGTGGGTGGGATGAAGCCCCTCTGAAGATAGCAGTTATCTCCAGAAAAGAAAAGTAATAACATCAAAAGATGAGCAAATCCATCTTTGATCCCTAATTAAATCGCTTCTGTCTGTCAATCACTGGTGGATGCATGGAGATGCTGTAACCACTGATGCTCCACCTACTCACATTTGCAGTCCATAGTGCAGCACAGACATTATGTCCTTGGACAGGAGGCCCCCCAGGACCCCACTCAGATACCCTGGCCACACAGCAGCTGCCTCTTTTGTGCAGACCCTGTCTGCAAGGGCCCAGATGTTGATTCATTTAGATTAAACAGTACCTGATAACCTGATTCTAGAAAGCACATGCTATTTGATAATGTGTTTAATTTATTTTATTGCTAGTATTATATATTCACATTGCATCCAGGTAATTGAGTGAGCAGAGGCCATGCCCTCACTCCAGCAAAATTAAGAAGGAAAGGGCTAAATGGTCTCCAAAACAGCAAGCAGGACACTGAAGTTAAAACATACTCTCCTTTGCACTGAGTTTATTCATCATACATCCTACAAACAGCAGTTGTCTGCTCAGTTCACCTGTATGTGTGGCTGCCTGGTCAGAAACTACTTCACTCCAGGCTGGCCATCTCTTCCCCAAGACAGATGTCACAAGGGAAGCAGCAGAAAAAATATATTAATATGCAGTGACGGAGAGAATGAGTTTGTGTGAAGCAAAGCTTCACTGATTTTGTTGCCCATGAACAACTTATTTCAATAATGTTCAACATTGTCCTCTAGAGAAATATCTTTTGCTGTAATATTATCCCTATCCCATCTCTTCAAAACATTTTTGCTTAATGTTTATACACAGTAAATAAATATATATTTTTTCAAGCTGAGACAGACCTTGAAACATAATATATCTTTTTATAGTATTATTCACCCACTCAGAAGAAAATAATTCATGAACGTGGAGTTTAAAATGCACCATAAAATTCATGCTTCTCACTGAACCAATTTAACTTAACACATCCCCTACATTAATAACTACAACACATGGATGCAGATCTGAAAGAATTTAAGATTGCACAGTCCAAAAATGTGTGCGCTTAACCCTGAGATATTGGATATCAGACAAATCCATAGTAGGCCTGGGAAGTAGATTTTATTAGACAATTGGTGATAGGCAGACTTTCAGCTGCTGTCAAAAAAGAAGTATAGTAACTACAGGTCCTTGTGTCAGTACCATGGCAAAGCTGTCCACCTCTTGCTAAGAGATGGAGCAGGACACCAGTTTCCTTACTGAAGAGTTGAGTATCTTTGTGCAAGACACATCCTTTTTGAAGTCACAGAGTCATAGAATGGTTTGGGTTAGAAGGGACCATGGAGGTCATCTAGTCCAACCCCCCTGCAGTAAGCAGGGACATCTTCCACTAGATCAGGTTGCCCAGAGCCCCATCCAACCTGACCTTGGGCATTTATCCTCTCCCTGGGAAACCTGTACCAGAGTTTCACCAACCTAAGCGTAAAATATTTCTTCCTTATATCTAGTCTAAACGTCTCCTCTTTTAATTTAAAACCATTACCCCTTGCCCAGTTTCTACAGGCTCTGTTAAAAAGTTTTTCCCCATCTTTCTTATAAGCACCCTTTAGGTACTGAAGGCCGCAATCAAGTCTCCTCATAGTCTTCTCTTCTCTAGGCTGAACAACCCCAACTCTCTCAGCCTGTCCTCACAGGGGAGGTTTTCCAGGCCTTTGATCATTTTCGTGGCCTCCTCTGGACCTGCTCCCACAGATGTATGTCCTTCCTGTGCTGAGAACCCCAGAGCTAGACACAGTACTCCAGAAGTGGTCTCACCAGGGCAGAGTAGAGGGGCAGAATCACCTCCCTCAACCTGCTGACCACGCTTCTTTTGATGCAGCCCAGGACATGGTTGGCTTTCTGGGCTGCAAGCTCATTGCCTGCTCGTGTCCAGCTTCTCATTCACCAGGACACCCAGGTCTTTTTCTGCAGGGCTGCTCTCAATCTCTTCATCCCCCAGCCTGTACTGATACGGGGGGTTGCCCCAACCCATGTGTAGGACCTTGTATTTGGCCTTGTTGAACCTCCTGAGGTTTTCACAGAAATCTGAATTGAAAGTCTCTCCTTGTTCATCTTCAACTCCACATGGTTACGGATGTTCATGGTGGTGGTTGCACTTGTTCAGTACCTGCCCTGAGCAACACTTCCACCAAAATGCTCCTGGACTGAAGTGGAAACTAGAGTCCTGATCCAAAGGTGTTTCCTGCAGAGCTGTCACAAGCAGAGATGTACCAGTACAGTTTTGTAAAGGCATTTGTGCTTTTTAATTCCTGCTGTTCAGAAGGGTGCACATTTCAGTAGCTGGTTCCTCAGAACAGCCTTTATCTACTAAACAATTTGAATAAGGTTTTAATCTATCCAAACCCTGAAATCTGTGACAGAGTATCTCAACTCCTGCACCACATAACACTGAGAACTAGTTCCTTCCTCACATAATGAAGAAAATGCACTCAATCAAAAGAGGAAACAACTTCCAATGCTTGTCAAGCTGTCTCTGTACAGGTCCCAGTTCTGAAAACATTGTCTCGTAGGAAGGAGCCTTAGTCCCTTAATGAGCTGTTTATTCCCGGTGGAGCCAGCAAGGTAGGGAACCTTTTCTGAAGGATCATTTCTCTACAAGCACTAGTGGTGAAGGGGCAGCAATAAGCTATGACTGTACTCTTGAATTCACATTTTCTAGAGTTTTTGTTGGTGTGTAACACATAAACCTCACCCTACATTCATTTGCAGAACCTCTCTAGAATTGGTGGGTTTTTTCTTTTTTTTTTCTTTTTCTTCTGATCCAGCAATCTGTATTCTGTCTGTGGCTAAAAGCAGGACACTGAGCTCCAGTGTGAGAGATCCTGTGGCTGTAAGCATTGTTTCTGACTCTGCGTCTGATAGTGGAAACACAAGGTATTGGCACTGGTCCTTCCCTTTAAGGACAAACATGAGTAAGAGATCATTTTTTGTGTCCTTATCTACAAGCAATTTAAGACTGTTTCACTCAATATGTGCTTAAACACAATTACTAGTTGCAGTACAGATGTGCTCAGGTGTATTTATATTCTTATGTTTTTTTTTTCCCTCCTTTTTTTAATGTATTATGAATGCCACTTGGTTTTTGAGAAAAAAAACAAGAATCCTGCGAAACTTCCAGGTAATCTCTAATGTTCACATCATATGTAGTCACATTAATCATAAATATCATGTTGCTAACAGCTACAGATCAATTACCTGATACATGTACAACTAAATGAAAAAAACAACCAAATGTTGAACAAGAAGTGCCTATAGTTTATCATGTGTCTCAGTGGTGAGGTCATTTATTAGAATTTATTCTCAGGACAGATTTTACCATGAATAAAATAGTATTATTTCCTCTTGTATATTTGAATCAGAATATATGTATTTTTACTAAGAAATAGTTCAGTGAAGAGATAATTAACATCAAAGCAGGAATAATTCATGACTATTATTTAAGAAGAAACCACCGTTTCCAGTCACGGCTAAACAAACCTTAAGAAAAATATCCAGAGAACAGATTGTTTTTCTGCAAAAGAATTATTGTGGCTGCCTTTTTAAAGACAGGTTGTATTTCATAGGCACAGGCCTGAACAGGGAGCAAAAGGAACAGGCTCAATGGGAGCACAGGAGGTTTCTGAATAGCTGGTGAAGGAGAAATGGCAGCAACCGAGTCATCCCTCATACTACCTGCATGCGGACATAGAGAGAAATATTATATTTGAGTGGGATGATTCCTTGCAAAGGGCTCTGCCTCCCTGAACATCCAGCCAAAGTCTAAGCCTTTATTCTGAGAAGTGAGAAGTTTAAAACCATAGTCTACAACAAAGAGCATCAGTAATGTATTTAGAAGGAAGCAAAATATGTAGTGAAAAAAGTCTTGGCAAAACCTGCAAACATTATAGCTTTAAATGGAATGCCATTTGCAAAAGATTGGAGACAAAGGAAACAAAAGACATGCGTCTAAGAAGTATGCTGGAGCCGTCATGCAGAAGAGGAAGACACAGGGTTTTTTACTTGTATTTTTTTCAGTTTAAAAAAAATAAAAGTTTTTTCAAGATGAACAAATGAGAGAGAGAATTTCTGAAAAAAATTAGGACTGTGAATTGCTGACAAGTTCAAACTTGAGTGCTGGGAATCCAGCCGTGTGTTTTGTAGTCTTTGGTGTGATCTTTGACTCATTTGCACTTAACCTGCATCTGTGGGTGAGATTATTATAGAACTATCTACATAAAGTTCATTAGGCTAGGCAGCTAAATACTCAAATATTTAAATATTTGGAATATTGGCACTGAGTACTTTGAATTGAAAAAATTTGCATCCCTTTGTGACAAGGAATCAGACAAAGGCATCTTGGTGGTATATGGTTACTTTTAAAAATCATGTTAAGCAAGGAGTTGAAATTCGACCTCAGATAACATTTATAAATACGAAATCTCCTTTTCTAAATCAGTACTATACACTGCATTTTTCAGTTTAATTATTTCTTTTGCAGTATTTTTAAGTAAAACTTTATCAATTTAGGTATATTCTATGGTTTCTGCTAATTGAAATTGAAATTGTTGCCTGAAATTTATCTCTTCAAGTGCTCATCTTCAATTATACTTTCTATCTATTTGGTGGAATAAAGATCAATCATGTTTGGGGAAACGCCACCTGTGTGTTTTAACTGTCTGTATCCCAAGACAGGATGACAAAGGTATTCCGTAGCTGAGTGGGATGCATTTAAGTTTGTGGTGGGCAAAAGGCTGAAAGAAAGCTTGAGAAGAAATGTGCCATCTATCTACTGTTCTCCAGGTGGCTGCACAAAAAAGGACATGTAGTGATGAGGAGCCTGCTGAGGCAAATTAAATTGCCAGTTCTGCCACTGTCAAAGGCACCAGGCTGAGACTAGGACTCCAAATCAAAAAGTAAGCATAGTTATTTACAGACGTGGACATTGACTTTTCAGGGTAGAAAGGGTGGAAGGACTCATATGCTCAGGCTCAAATATTGTGAGAGGGGCTGCCCAAATAGTTCCATGTTACATCACAACTCTGATTGAAGTGGTCTTCACTTGGATAAAAAGCTGATGCAGCTTTCTTGTATAAGTACTTAACACAAAGTTATGTAGTACCTTCTATTTACCGAAAAATAAGATTGTTTTGTTTTAAATAGTATTTCTCAAAAATCTATATTCTTCCCGCTCCTCCACTAAGAAAGCTAAAAGAATCAAGGGGTAACGGGCATAAGCTAAAAGAGGGTAAATTTAGACTAGACATTAGGAAGAAATTTTTCACAATGAGGGTGGTGAGGCACTGGAACAGGTTGCCCAGGGAAGCTGTGGATGCCCCATCCCTGGAGGTGTTCAAGGCCAGGCTGGATGAGGCTTTGAGCAACCTGGTCTAGTGAAGGGTGTCCCTGCCCATGGCAGGGGGGTTGGAACTTGATGATCTTTAAGGTCCTTTCCAACCCAAACCATTCTATGATTCTATGATTATTATCCTCAAAATTGCAGAGTATTAAAATCCCTAATACAGAGAAAATTTAATAAATTTGTTAATGTACTCAATGTTATTTTCCTCGATATCTTCAGATATCAACCCTACAATACGCTCTATTTAAATTAACTTCATACATGTTCTTTTAACAATTGTGCTGGTTTTAAAACTCCAATTACAGCAACTGATCAGGACAGATGGGAAATTCTGGAGGTCCTCCCCACAAAATACAACTTTTAATTCAGAGATATTCCAGGATGTGCTTTGCAATGGAAATCTCACAAATGCTGTAGGTGATGCCGTGAACCAGAATACCTGATTTTTATGTCTTCCAGCTGACAGAAAGTGTCTCCTCTTTTTTTTTCTTTTTCTGTCACTTTCTCATTTTCATTAATTGGACATCTCCACTTTGCCTGGGCAATGCTTTGAAGTTCAAAGTTTGTCACATTCTATGTGTCAGACATAGGATGGGTGGAGAAGACGGGGTTTTAACTTCAAAGAACAGTCCAAGGAAAGAGAGGCTGGGGAAGAATAACAGATATCCAGAAGAAAACATCTCCTTCTGGCTGAGGGAGACAAGAAACTTTTCCAAGGGAAACTTGGAAATTTTCTCAGGTCTTTTCAGTCCATTGTCAGAAAAATTATATCCAAAGAAATATCAGTGAAAATAAAGGTTCACACAACAATCAACAGTAAGTGATACTGTTTAAGCTGTAATGTTGTACAGCCTTAACAAATGTTTCAGATTCTGTAGCTCTTATGCACATGAGACTCACCAGAAAATAAAAGGAAAGGAAAAATTCAGATGAAAAACCATAAGACCAGATCCTGTTATTTGAGAAATGAAATCTTTGCTCCTTTTGTTGGAAATCAGGGCACACTGTATTAACCTTATTCAAGGAATATAAACTTTAAAGTATTATATGAAATGTGATACTTACAGAGGAACAAATAAATGAAGAGTGGGCATGAACCCACAAACAGAACCAGATAGGCTCCACTTCTGCTGATATGGTTATTCTTGATTTTTGTCTCTCTTTGTGAGCAAATCAATTCAGCTGTGGTAGACTGCAAGACTGTTTGAACTTGCCAAAATCGTTTTATAGATTTGATCCAATGCCAAGAAGGGAGAAGCCAGTGAACATGTTTTCCCTCTAACCTTTAATTCATCTTTCCTCAAAACATTGTAACCTAAAAGCCTCTGATGACCTTCTAAAAACTAAACCACACCGATAGTATACCTGAATTGTTCTAACAGTAGAGGTGTGGCTTGTGCATCTGTGCAGAGAAGAGCCTGACAAGATCATGCAAACTGAATCTCACTTATCTTTAAAAATTAATGTGTCTTCTCAACTTTTATTTTATGAACAATTTAACTCATCTTTATATTAAGGTGAATTTTCTATCAGGCACACTGGCCTTCAGGAGTTGATATCTGAACTTTGGGTGCAAGAATCGCCTGGTCTGGGGTCTCTGCTTGCATCCTCTAGCAAAGCCCCTCTGCAGTGACACCAGTGCTGATTCAGGCAGCTGTGAAACGCTGAAAGTTCTGCTTAAGTTTTTTCAAAATCATCTAGCTTCCACCTCATTCCCCCTCTTTTTTTTTTTTTTTTTTTTTTTAATCTACCACTTAGAAATGAGTGACAAGTAAATGGCAGATTTGGCATTGATTATTGACTAGTATGGCATTTCATGTATAGTTCCTACAGCTCCTCAGTCTCTGTTCACTTATGCTATTGCCATGTTTTCACTCACGTTCGTTTAGCTCATGAGGACTGTGAAAGCCAGAGCCCATGACTCAGGCAGGTATGATTCAGCACACATGGTCACCACAGCACCTGCAAACATGCAAATATACCAAAGATGATAAAAATATTACATTATCCTGAAGAGAGATTTGTTACTTTGGACAAGTCAGTCCGAAGAATGGGATACGAGTACAGATTTTGAAATCAAGACAACAGAATACATCCTGATTTCTAATTGCAACTGATCATAATAAAGGGAGAGTTTGGTGTGATTCAGATCAAGCTTTAGGTCCAAGTTCGAATTGGTTCCCAAACATTCCCTCCATCTTATCAATATTACCAAACATTCTCCTTTTTTTTTTTCTTTTTTCCTTCTTTGACTACATCAACACCACTCCCAGAAATGGCCTCAAAACTGACTGTAAGTGTGGTTTGCGTCACTTCCACCTACCTTCTGCCCATCTCACAGCCTGCTGTGTAAAGCAGTCTTTACAGTCTTACAACCTGCAAGGCTAACATATATTTTCAAAATGGCCTAAGGACTTGTAGCACAGATTGGTCTGTGTCTCCTTGGTGCACCTCCAGCTTGGAAATAAAAAGTTCCAGACCAGCTGCTTACATGTCTTCACTTCCAATACACAGCTCAGCTGCCAATAGTGACTGACCAGTGCTTTAACACCCTCTCAGTGTTTTAGTGAAATGCTTTCCATGGGCTACAATTTGTGAAATAATTCTATTGTACTTCTGTGTTAGCATGTGTGTTTCCTCCATTAATGATCTTAAAAAGTGTGACAGATCAATGCTTCTAGATCAAGAATCTCCCCTCCTGTTCAGACAGAAGAGTTTTCAGTACTGAAGTTTTAGCATTTTGATATTTTTAAAGTTTCAGCAGCTTTTGAAAATTTTATAAACTACCATGAACCTGCTGAGACAGTTTTGCGTATCAGTGGCAAAAAAAAAAAAAAAGATAGAATCTGCACCAGAAGTTTTCAGTGCTCACACCGACCAACATGGTTGCTTTCTTCTAGTACACTGAAATACCTGCTCTCAGGTTTACAAGAGAACAAGGTTCTGAAAAGGAAACCCAGAGACTTTCATTGTATTACTAAGGTAAAGCTTTTTTTTTTTTTGTAAAAGCATGTAGTGAGTCAACTTTCAATTCAACTTTCTTTCGGAGGCATTTATTTCTGCAACAATTCAACAGTTGTCAATATTCTGCGGGTAGAAGTCACTGGTTCTGAGTATAAACTGACAAGAAGTATTCTTGTATTACTGAACTTATTATAGCTGTGTTCTTACTGTTGTTACCAGCCTTGATTTCTTGTTAATTCAACAATTAAAAGTAATGAAAATTACTCAATTTAGGTGAGACTTTGATGAAAATGACAAAGGATGAAACTCAGTCCTGTGATACACCTGGAGCCTGGTAAGACTGTAGATTGTTTTTGTTTCTTTTCTTCTCTGTCACAAATTTTTGTAGTAATTTTCATCATACTGTAATTACGATTTTGTGTGTGCATCTGAAATCCTCACCTCTGCTTTATGTAATGCAGTAAAGAAGCTATTGAAAATATGTGTTCAATTTCAAGACCTTAATATTACTTTCAAAGGGAATAACCTCAAATAATTATTCTTCAGTTGATCAGTAGCAGTTAGAGTAACAGAAAAAAGGAGAAATGCAAACAGAGGTACTGACTCTCTGGCAGAGGTATTTGGATTTGTCTAAGTAAGTGTGCAATGTGTATTTGCCTTGAGATTTGGGAAATATAAAAAAACCCCACCAAATCTCTACCCTACGTATTTGTTAGAGAGATTTTTGTATTTGAGATCAGCAGGATCTAAATCCATAGTATCACTGCAGTGGATGGCACTCTGACTTACTAGTTAGTAAGTTTGAGGGGTTTATTGAAACAGCTGGCAAATCAGCAGCAAAATGCTGATTTTGAAAAACTATTCTTTTTCCAGAGAATCAGACCTATTTAGCAGCAGTGTTAGAGACAAAGCCAAAAACTGCACTAAAATATCATCAAGGGCGGGGCAGAAATTGAGCAAATCTACAGTTCTGACTTAAATCTGGCCACAGCCAGAAGTGTGCCACATTCTTCTAACGAACCACATGTAGTCCACTATTGGAGAGCAGGACCCTTCCGAATCTCTACAAATACCATGTAATGTGTTCAGTTGAATTACTCTGTTGCAGTTCACTCAGAAAAATACATCTCCAACCATTCCAGTATATGTAGCTTAGAAAAATGTTTAGGTTTAGTTGACATATTTAGCTCCCAGTAACATGAGATATTTTTTAAAATTTTGTGCTGCATCCCTTTTCTAATGTTCATAATTCATAATGGAGAGCAGGCAAAGTTCAGAATTAACTTGAATATTTGTATACTTCTAAGGATGAACACAACTTTGCTGAGTTTCACCAAATCATAGAATCATAGAATGGTTTGGGTTGAAAGGGACCTGAAAGAGCATTAAGTTCCAACCCTCCTGCTGGCAGGTTTACAGTTCTGTGGAACTTCAAGGCTGCACTGGAGGAACGGTCTATTTTCATGTAACACTCTGAATTATTTTATTTTTTCTTATGCTGGCTATCAATAATATGCCACAGAAATCGGAAATACTATTGGATGCTTATGTTCTTTTTTTTTTTTACCTTCCTAATCAAACCTAGTGAACATCTCAAAGACCTACAGCTGCAACCTAGGAATTCAGTATGTTGGAACTGACTAGGGTTAAAATAAATTGCATCCTAATTTTTTGAAAGACCTTGAATTTCATCTCTACAACCAAAGTTGCGTTAAGAATCATTATTTGATTTCTCATCTGAACAGATAATTTTCTTTAATTATTAGCACTTCACTAATTCGTCAGCATGATCTCAAAACTAATGCAGTACCTGAAACTTTGGTCTTTTATGTCAGAGGGGAAATTACTGTTTTTACTATTATTGCCATCCTATAAAGTTATCATACTCCAACAGGATATCTAAAGATACATATTGAAAATAGTCAATAGTGAAGTATTTCCCTATATAATGAGTACAGAGATACACAGATAGATCTACAAAAGGATTTGGTAGCTGAACTTGGAGTGAGTTTCTAAAGTTACAGAGCCAATTTTTCACCCCACTACCAGAACCTATAGATGCTTTAAATACATGGATATCTAAGATTTAAGACAGAAAATTTTTCATGTCTAAATTTATTCTTCTGTGAGCAGGATTGAGTTTAGTAGGCAGAGCTGAGGTACTGAGCTGGTACATACTGTGAGAGCCAGTTAGAAAATCAGCATTGTCTCAACCTTGTCATCAAGGTCATGACACCCCCAGTTAGACTACAGTGTCCCTTCTTATGGATTTGATGTGTCCTGGAAGCAAGACCCATGACTCGGCAGGCCTGTTGCAGCAATTTAATATCATAAGAAAATCTCTAGGGTAAAGTAAAACACAGTTGCCACTTTCTGGGACAAAAGCGCAGGTGGCATGCAAAGAACTCGTTTCCCCAGCAACGCACTCTGGTCCTGGTACAGAACAGATTGATGGTGGATGAAGTGGAATGGTCTTGTTCCCCGGCCCTGCCCTGTCCAAAACTATCTGTACCTCTGTAAGGACAGGAACAATAAGCCGCAGGTGCCACAGCTATCCAACCAGAAAGATGGCAGACTCCATGCCAAGCACGGTGACAAAGTCTTTATCCTGAGGTGAACTTTGCTCATTATAATGTCATTATAATACCATAAACACATCTCCATCCTGAAGGCTACTCTCCTCCAAGGTAGATCACTCCCCAAGCACTCCTCTCTGGGCATGCGCAACAGTGCTACCTGGCTGAGGTGGAGATAAGAAAATGAGTTCCTGGGGAGAGGTGGGGATTCCTGAGGTAGAGGAGGAGCCAGCTGTGTAACTTTGTATAAAAGGTCATCCCCTAGCAACATAAAGTTGAAGCCTTCCCCACCAAGGATCAAGGATGATTGTTAGGACCCACAGGACGCTGCTGGCTCCAGGCCCGGGGGATGGCTTGGACCCACGGTGGTAGCTATATTCCTCTTTTCCTCTCTTTACTTTTCATTCCTTTTTATCTATCGCACATTGCTTATGGACACAAAACAATAGTTTTTATTGTTTAACTGAAGTTAACCCCTTTTGGCATGGTCGTCTTAATTTTGCACTTAGACATCTCAGCAAAGAACCATCACGAGTCCTTAGTGGACCGTGACACCTATGAAGCCTGGTTGTACACTCATGGAAATGTGAGGCTGGAAGGTGCTTCAAGAGATAACTCAGAATATATGAGCTGGAGTAAGCAAGGCATTTCTTCTGTTTCTTCTGATATGGCCTCTTTCGCATGTCAAAACACAATCATCATATAGGCACCAGACTGACATCCACAGAATCACGTATTAGTCTGTGTGTCTTACTACCTTCTGGGGAGCCACGTTTAATAACAGCTTCTGCTTGAGCAGATTCAAATGCTTTGTGGTCGGTCACTCTGCAAAGGACCTGTTATTTGCACTGTTCCCTCAAGATGTCCCAGGACAGTCTCTAAAAAGCATAGAGCAATGTCTTCTTCTTCAGCTTTTGATGGCAAAATATTATTTTCCTACAGCACGAATGAACACAAAGGATGGTGGGAGGAACAAATCAAAGGAGAAAGGTGAAAGCATCACTTGAGGGTCATTTCTTATACGTGTGTATGAGTGTGTACACACAGATGCATGTGTAACTGAAAAATATCACAACAGCCAGTTTGATATGAGTACAGCCTTCCCAGTTTCAGGAGGGAGCATGCAGGCTCTCCATTTCCCTCCTTCTTCTGTGCATAGTCTACTTTGCAGATTAATTCAGACACAGGTCTTGTGCATTTCTCAGCATGTGATCCATGACGATTATTGCTCCTGGCACAGGAAAGGCAAAGAGAGAAGTACTTATTGCAGCTTTTTCCTTCCCAAAATATTGTATGTATGCTTGCCACAAATGGCTGGATGAGGTTACTGCCTTTCGGGTTGTCTTAATGACTTCTTGAAATGTTTTAAAATTCATTTTGCATGTAATGGTTTCTAACGAACACATGTCATGCATTGGAAAGGAAGAAATAAACAGAACATGAATGTTAATTAATAGCAAATTGTTAGTCAAATTAGTAGATTTTGGAAAAGACTGTACCCACTTTTTTTATAATCTTGTTGCTAGCCCCCCATAACTTTGATTGTACATTCGACTGTACACCATAATTGCCTTCAAGGGGCCTTTTTCAACACACATTGAAATCTTGTTGCCATTTAAGACTGAATCCCCATAGAGTTCATTTGAAATTGTTTTACTTTGATAATGGCTTTATTAATGTGGTCTCAGTGGACTTGAAATGAGATTGTTTGACCAATGTAATGTGGTTTTCCATAGGCTTGCAGTAAAATAATTTACTCTTGTAATGTGGTTTCCATTAGCTTGCACTAAAATCATTTCCCTCTGGTAATGGGGATATTCACTTCAACTGTTTTGCCCTCAAAATGGTAAAGAAATGAGCAGCCTTGTCATAAAGGATTCAGAGCATAGTGGCATAGTGAAGGTGTTGCTGAATCTGCTCTGTCAGAGAGGGTCTCTGACACAAAGATAATAGTCAGCAGCACATTTTGCCCAAGGTCAGCTGCATTTTTCTTAACTACCTTGCTATTTCCCCTGGGTTTGTTTTTTTCAGTTCAACTTAATCAGGACAGTTCTGACTCCATGAATCCCCATCTAAACATTTTTCATGTCTCAGTTGCTCCTGATTCTCAAGAAGAGATACAAGGGACTTAATCACAGATAATTTTCCAGCAGAGGTGATTTCCAGGTCAATAGTTTGACACTCTAAGGCAATACAGGGGAGTTCTGGGCTGTTTGCAAATGGAGCAAAATTATCATTGCTCTACAGGGTCATCTTCCACTCGTAGATGACAGTGGAGAATAGCTATGTTCTTTGCTCTTCATGATGCACCCTGAGTGCCAAGATCCACAGAAGGGAGTAGAAATGGGATACACAATTTCTATACCTGTCAGGCATTTCTCTCACAGTGGGAAAATTCACAGTGGAAATTTCAGGTGGATATGTAGTGATTTTATGCCTTTCAGATATATATGGGGAATTTGAGTGCTTATTTTCCCTCACTCCCAGATAACTTTAGTACCTGTCTCACAGTCACTAAAACAAAAGTCTTTCAGTAGTATTTTGAGAGGATTTATCTCATGAAAGTTCATTTCCTTCTCTGAGGACCAACTCTATCAAAATTAGAAGCCAAGTGAAATTATTCCCATCAATGCCAGAAAACATTCAGGAGATTATGTTACTGCTCCACTCATTCTGTGGATGCAGGAGGGCTGAGGACTGTCAGTATGGCACATTTCATAAGTAACAAATTCACACACTATTTAACAACAACAAAAAAATCTAGTGTAATGTTTCACAGTGATCTAAGCTTTTCAAAATAAGGCCAGCATAGTTTAACTTTTAATTAAAGGTGGATTCAGTAGGATGACTAGAATTCCAGTCATACTGGGATCTTTTGCTCCATTCCTGAATATTGTGGTTCAATAGGATCCAAAACCAGATGGAAGAAAGTTGCATATTGAACTAGATCATTGTATTTGCATGTCTTGTGTTCCTAAGTGAGAAATAAAAGTCTGAGCCCTGGAATGAGTATTATAGACCATCTTATTGTAAGTAATATATTTTTATATGTTTAAATAAAAGGTCTGCAAATACAACAGACTTGTTGCAGAGGGTTTCTACAGGACAGCACTTCTAATAGAGGTTTGGTCCAAACAAGGATTTGGTTCTTGTGTGACTAGAAAAAGCTGATTCATTTATTTCTTTTTATATGCATAAATCCTGCACTGAAGAAAGGAGAAAAGGCTGAGGTTAGAAGCTGATGGTCTGAGGAGGGAAATCTTCTTTGCTGTTAAGAAGATTTCTGTAAATCTCCATAAGCAAATGGAATATGGTGTCGAGATGTCTGAACTACTGATGGGATTTTTTACGATTGTAATGTAAATGATACAAGGGTTGGTTTTGATTGTAGTTAGAGTATTTCCTTGTTGGTAGAAAGATGAAAAGGAATAGGCAGGGTCTTCTTGGAATTAAATGCACAGAGAACTTCAGTTTTGACAAATGTGAAGTTCAGTACTGGTTATGGTATTAAGTGAATGAGTTGTTTAGATGGATGTTTTGATAATGACTCAATCTTGCACTCACACCCAGTAGAGCACAATTTTGGGTGGGTAAATGAAAATAATTCTCCTGCCCCTTTATGTTTGTACGGTGGGAAAACATTTCAGTGACGTTGCAGATCTGCCTAGAAGAAATGTAAGGGATCTCCTGAAAGCCTCATTACCATTCACAATAAATGAACAAGAAAGTAGGAGGAGCCTTATGTCTAGGGGGGTGATTAGTGTTGTTAACTATGATAAAGGATTCTCTTTCAAGTTCCTGGTAATGCAGAACATCCTGGATTGCTGAGGATGTATAACAGCACAGCAGAGGAAGCTTGACGAATTGCCAAGAATAACTAAGGGCAGAGAGCTTAAATGGTAGAGATGATTGTTCAGCTTTTAAGGCCAGAGCACATTAAGTAAGTTAATGTGGCTATCTAAGGACACTGAGCATGCCCAGTGAGGGGCCATAGATTTTTAAGGACTCAGAGCATGCTTTTGTGCACAGCTCCTTATGCCACATAATCCCTAAAGATGCCATTTTATGCCATCTGGCTTTTGTTGTTATTCCCAGTCAGCACTTCTAGATTTTTTTTCTCCACTGTGAAACATATTTCCCTTTCATTTCAGAGATTTTTTTTTATTCATTTTGCTCAACGCTTATCCTGCATACCAATAAATCAAACCACATTTCAAGTTTGTTTTTTTTTAATTTTAGCTGTGTCCATAGATCCAATTAACAATCATCATTAGTCACCTCCTCCCTTTTTCCTTTCACTTTCTTAAATGGTGACTTCTACAGATGTCCAAGGACCACTGACTCCAGAAAGAGCTGTGTATGCAACATGCAGCTGCTATGACAATGGAGTCCAGAATTGCCTGCTTGTCATTTTCCTTCAAATTTCTCAGTTTTATTTCCTCACACATTTCCATGTTCTGTGTGTTCCTTCCTAGCTGCTGGAGCCCAGCAATGATGGTGATCTGGTCTAGAATGAAGAAGGTATATGGCCTCAACCATTTCTGTTGGGGCTGATGGTTGGAAGGTATAGGATAAAAAAAAAAAAAAGGGATTTCTATTTGGAGTGTTCCTGAAGCCATAATTGCCAATGACTAGAACAAAATAAGGAAATCATTTACCCCCAATATTTCCCATTTTGATGCAACTAAATTTGGAGAAGATCTTTTGCTCTATACTAGCAAAACCTACAGCCCAAACCTGAAGCCTCTAGATGGTGGAAGGAGACACAAATCAAAATGTGTCCTGAGTGCTTTGTTACTCCTCAGTGCCCCATATGTATCGCATTTATTATTTTGGGGTTTGTCTGTTTAGACAAGGGGTAGGGGGTACAATCAGAGTCTTCTGGAGAGTATGCCTATGAGTGCTGTTCATCATGTAATGCAACTGCTCATAAAAAGCATGACTGACATGTAAAACATTATTAATTTACCTAATTTTCATACTTGGTCATTTTTGCCAGTCATGAACAAAAAAACCTGTAAAAAGTGTGAGAATATAGGTGGGTGTGAACTGGGGGGGGTGAGTGGCAGGAAGAGAGTTGATTTTTCCCTGCATTGGCACATAACAGGGGTTGAACAGGGCACTGGCTGAGAATATGGTGATGGGCTCCCCTGAACTGTAGGGGTTTTTTTAATTTAATTGGAATTCCCTAATTGACGCAAGGGTTTGCTGTTGCTGGGTAAACTCACAAAAGATATTTTATTTAAGTGTAGATACATAATGAGGGAGAAAGCCTCATCTGCACTTTCAACCCCTGCTCCCACTGGAGGATGACACCGCATCCCTTTGTCCCCAGGTGAGAGGAGCAGAGGGTGTTCCCTGCCATCACCTGCAGAGCCCACTACATAGATATAGTAATGTCCTATGTTGTTTTATTGTGTTTCTTCTAATGGGGAAGGTTACTGTTGATGGGGTTTTTGGCAGTCTTCTAGGGTCAGAAATCAGGGATGGCTGAAGGATTTCACCCCACTTGAAAGCACTGGGCTGAGCTGTTCCTCAGCATCCGCTGCCCATGGAAGAGTCTGTGGATAAACTCCTTTGCAGCAACAATTTCAGATGCATTCATCAGTCAATGCACAGAGCCACGCCAGTCAAGACTGAGTAACCCAGATTTTGTGCATCACTCACATGTAAAGAATGCAAAAGCAGATGATCTGCTGAAGAGAAATTATTTCACAGAGAACAATTTTAATTATCTAAGAAACTTCAGAAAGATGTGAGCTTCTTGACAACAATGTTGCAAAAAAACCCAGAAATTAGGCCTAGATTTTCAGCTCTAGTGGGACTCCAAAACTAAGGTCCTATATCCATATTTAGGTATCTGCCTTAAAAAACTTACTTTTCCATGTCCTGTGCGCCCTTTGATTTTCACTTTGATTTGCACTCTGGAAAATCAAGGTCAAAGCTAAGCCTGACTTTCTTCCATCTTCTGCAGTGTATTTATTACAACAGATGCACAATTGCCTCTTGAGGTGTTAGTCTTCCACAGAACAAAGTTTCATCACTGAAGATCTGTTTTGAGTCCTCTTAATTTTTTTTTTATATAGGTATTTAGCTAATAAGCAGTTGTGCGTCATTTACTTTTAAGGTTGGCTATTCTACATGGGATAATGAGACTAGGAATCATGCCACAAAAAGTTTTTGGAAGTGTTGCAATAAGAGCTGAAGAAAGCATTTTGGGTTTCTAAGTTACGTTGACCTTTGGTGTATAGGTGAGACCTTATTTACAGCTGCTGTACATGTCCTGTCTGGGCTGACAGCGAGGTATGTGCTGCAGAGGATGAAGTTCAGATGCATTCGTTTCCAGTTTCTGGCTGGGAGGAGGGGAAAAAGGAAGGAGAAGTTCCATGTAACACTTCAAGGCTTGAGTTAACGTGAAATAAATCAAACCTGAGATGATGTTTTAAAAGAGAAATCTGGCAGTCATGGAGAGGAGAAGGTGCTGGGCCTGGAAACATATTTGTCTTTTTTAAATGCTCACTTTCAAGCAGGTCTGGTTTCTAGCCCAGTTTGTATCAGAAGGGATCAATTTTTTTTATTTTTTTTTCTCTCCCCGTTTCCCTGTTCTACTTTTGTGCTGGTATTGTCTGAATCCCAGAGTGAACAGCAATACATCATCCTGCTTCAACATCTGCTAGAGCCCCCTCTCCTTCTAATCTGCCCAGATCCCCAAAGCCTTTCCCACCTGCTATAGCACCAAATGCTCATTATAGCACACAGCTACGCCCTTCATTGTCCTTTCTCCTCGACTCTCAAGGTTAACATGGAACAATGACTATTATTAAACAGGGGCTTTCACAATGTAAAGGCAGCCTGAGTTGGGGAAGGAGGTGGAGGGGAGAAAGGGAGCTGGGGAGGAATTGGGTAATGTGCCAGC
Source organism: Syrrhaptes paradoxus (assembly GCA_013400615.1). NCBI lineage: Eukaryota > Metazoa > Chordata > Aves > Pterocliformes > Pteroclidae > Syrrhaptes > Syrrhaptes paradoxus. The sequence continues at coordinate 34,139 of VZTO01015644.1, forward strand.
TTTGCTGGCAACAAAGATCTGTGAGAAAGCTGCGGCCAATTTTCCAGTCGAAACATGACTCACTGAACAGAGATGCACCCGAAATAAATAGCTTCCCTGTTCTGCACCCAGCAGAAGCAGGAACCACACCCTCCTGTGGTTTTGTGTCGGGGTACTGCGGGTACCTCTCAGAGCGGCTTGGTGGAGCAGCACAGATAAAAATGGCAATTTTGAAGGAGCTGGCGGCTCTAGGGGCTTTGTTTGTTGCTTGTCAAACTGAAAATTGTAAGCAATTGAAGACCTTTCTTTTTCTTCTTTTTTTTTTTTCCCCCCTCCACCCCACAACTACACACTACCAACCTTCTCCTTCTGTTTGCATCAGCAAATCCATGGCCAGTGGAGAGCCTGGGATGGGTATGCACAGGCTGCAGAAAGAGAGCAGGCAGTGAGGGAGGACAGGCTCACATGCATTTCTGTGAACAGAGTCTGATTATGGCATGCAAGGCGACTGCCGTAATACAGAATGGAGGCTCAGGCTGAACTCTGTATTCATTGTTTTTCACATATTCTGTCTTAAGATAACTGGACTGGTTTTTCCTTGACCTGTTGGGAGTTTGGGTTGATTTTGGTCTTTTGTCGACATGACCTTAAACAAATGAAGAAAAAACATTCTTTGCTGGTGTCTTTCAGCCCCTGCAGTCCAATGGATTGGACTGCATCATATCAGAAGGACTTCACATACAATAATTTTTACAAATACATGCTGTTAGAAGAAATTTTTTCTGGTGAGAGTGGTGAGGCAGTGACTCAGGTTGCCCAGAGAAACTGTGGATATCCCATCCCTGGATGGGTTCAAGGACAGGCTGGATGAGGCTTTGAGCAACCTGGGTTAGTGGGAGGTGTCCCTGCCCATGGCAGGGGGTTGAAACTCAATGATCTTTAAAGTCCCTTCCAACCCAAACCATTCTGTGATTCTGCAATTCTACAATTTGTGAAGTATGAGGAGACTGTGTATTTCTGCGTAAATTTCTAAGGCACAATGCTGGCCCCATCGCTATTATGACCCACATTATACATTTGCATCTCCTGTTAGATGTGTACAGCAGCCTCCCCTTTTCTTTCCTAAACTGCATAGCACAGTATGCCATGTTGAGCAGAGCAAGAATTTGGAACCAAAACACCCCCCACCGAGGACCTGGGTTGTGTCTGGGCATGTGCAGTGGCAGACAGAAGGAGCTGGAAAGGATGGAGAGAAGAGGATGGCTTGTGTTAATGCTAGCTGTTGCTGTCATATGTTAGGCATCCTTGTCAGATGGCAGCTTTCCTAGTCTCCGAATGGATGGAAACATGCTGTGTTTCTTCTTTACAACTGTGCTTTTGAGGCCATGTCTTTTTTAACACTTAAGGTGCATACCTGTTGGATTTAAGCACTGCATTGATTCACTTACTTGCTCATTCCACTGATCAGGAACAGTTTCTTAGAGAAAGACCTAAAAATCGATTTTTAGTTGGACCTTATGTCAATAAAGCTGCACTGAATGCAAATGCACAAAAAATTGTTCAAGAAGTGGGCAACACATATTAAATAAAACACAAATTTTTCAAAGAAATGTCAACAGCTCATGCTTTTTGTTTACCACACTCAAATTCATCAGAGGTGGAGTTACAGTTATCTGAAAACTGCATTTGGGCAGTGTTCTTAAAGGTGGTTAACTGAGACTTAGCTGAAAACATTTCATTCAGCTATAGCACTTCAACCTCTAAGCCCCATATCCAGCCATCCAAGGATCAAATTTTAAATAATAACTGCAAAAAAGAAACAAGAACAAAGGATTAGGCCCCAGACTGTGCAAGTGAAATCTCACTTGAACTTGATTGTATTTCTGCTGATGCCAGCTAAGGTCGAGCTATCAGTTTCAAGGGAGCAAGATCATGACTTCTGCATGAGCCAAACCGTGACTCAGTTCCTCTCAAATGCTTGACCATGATGGGAGTGTCATTTGTGGGATATCTCTGGTGACTTTTTCATTCAGTTTTTGAGTAAATAATTATTTTTCATGGAACACATTCTTCTTCTAAATATATATATATTGCTAGATATATAGATATACATGATATAGATGCTATAGATACATATAGACATATATAGATATATAGATATAGATACAGATATAGATACAGATACAGATATAGATAGATTAGATATAGAAGTGCCACCAATCAGTCCACCACACGAACCCGCAACATACAGGAGGTTCTGGATCAACGGCTTTTAATGGAAAAACTGGGAACAA
>VZTO01015645.1:0-11121 GCA_013400615.1 Syrrhaptes paradoxus
CTTAAAGGAAACTTCAGCGATTGATCTTGGAAATCTTGGTCGGTCCCTATGTAAACCATGAATTTTGAATGCATTTTAAAGATACTGTTCCCCAGTCCAGTGCTTACTGTGGTGATCCACTCAAGTAGGTCCAGTAGCTGAGTATCATAATTTCCCTGACAACGCCTCCCCAAAATGGTCTTGGTGGCATAAGACCCAATTCTGCAGTTCTTGTCCAAAAATTCCAGTCATTTCAAGGGAAATGTTGCCTGTGTAATGACTACAGGATTATTTCTTAGCTTTTGACAAAAGAACAGCCGCCCTAACGACAAAATGAATAAGAAAGCCAGAAGTTGTAAAGAAAACCCTCTCCTGCAATGCTGAAACGTGGTAGAGAGAGTAGAAAGGGAGCCCTCCTGTTTCTCAAAAGTCAGAGCTGCACCTCTTAGTAAGATAACAAACAAGTTATTTGTAAAGTAAGGGCAAGGTAACTTGAAAGAAAAGCAGAACATAAAAATCATCTCAAAACCTGAGGCCTGGGTGGTACTTTTATTAACACCACAAAGAGCAGTTACTCACTAGAAGTCTTTCTTTCCCATGTAACCGCCTGTTAGCGTGAGAAAGTGTTCATAATAACGTTGACAATGATTGGTACCTCTCTTTTCCTCTGCTGAACAGACTTTTCATGTCACAAACTGAGGGCACGATCTGACTCTTATGATCTGTGACAAACTTCTACTGATGTAGGTGATGACGTGAACCTGTTGTGAGTCACACTTGCAGAACATATATTATATGCTTTTATACTCTTTACTAAGTTATATTCTTATTATTTAATACCATTAAAAAAATGAATGTCCACAATGACAAAAACTACACTGGTGCCAGTAGTCTTTTTTACCCACATAGCTTTCACAGCACTTTAGAAACTTCACTGGCTGGTTGTGAATATACAGATGATAGCAACCCTTTCCATCTTTAGAAACATCTTACTGCTGCTACCTTATAGAAAAGCGTGGATGAATTCATTATTTAATTATGTCTTCTTACTTTTGGCTGTAGGTAGTGACCCCAAAATACTTTATTTGCTCTTTCTGACTGAGGTTTGGCTCCACTGGAAAACTTTGAATTTGTTTAACAGAAATTTTGAATTACACAAATCTTAGTGTATACGGCTATATAATTTACTAATATTTCAGGCTGCTATAGTAAGTCTTCTGCAATGAACAGGTTAGTTCATTAGAGCTGAAGCTCACTGACAACACCATAAGTGGTGGTTATCAAGGCAATATCAAAAAATTTTAAAGAATGTCTGGACAAACACAGGATTATCAGAGGTGTGCATTAAGTTCTCTCTCAGCTGTTGCAGATGGCCAGTACAAAGCTTATATGGCATTGTAGACGGACTGGAACGGAAGACGCTTCAAGTTAGTGTAGTGATAAGACACTAAATGGCTTGGTACTGGCTTTCTGTAAGGAAAGAGCAGCCTTTGCTTTGCACAGAGAGCATGAGTTTGTTCTAGAGGACTGTACTGGTGGCTGCTAAAATCCAAGTTAATTGATTGCCAGTTGGGTTAGACCTGGAGAAAAACACAAACATTCGTGTTCAATTGGTCATGAAATACCTAGATTAACATTTACAAAGCTGTTAACTAACTCAAGTTAATTGGCAATCGACTCAGAGGAGCAAAAAGTCCAGACCCACAGACTTCAGCTAAGGGATTGCCTGCTCAAGCTTATTGCCAAGTTAACTTTCCCAGGTAAATTTTCAAACTAGCACCTCTTTGAGGACAATGGATAATAAAAAGTGATCCCTTTTCTCCTTTTTTTTATTAGTTTTATACAAAGCCTCTTTGGGGAAATTTGTTGGAGTGAAAAAATAATGTAAAAGTACGTTTTGAATCTACAATAGTAGTGGCTACTGTAAATAAGTAAATGTCATTAAAAAAATCATAAGCTGAAGAAAACTCACCATGGCATCTTGTTCTGAATACATCTGCTCACTGCTTACTTAAAATTATGGAGTAACTATTTGGGACAGATTTACCCCACACAGACTTTTCAATCTATCCAACTCAAAAACTGGCTGGGGTATGTTGTACAAATTTTGACCACAAGCTGGCCTGCATATGCCACTGTAATTTATACAGTTGACTACCTTCCACTTTCTCAAGGATATTAACTGGCATGAACATTCATTTTTTTCATTTCCAATAATTAATTCCCTGTAGAGAGTGACTGAAAACACTAAACAAAAGCATTTAATCAGAAATTATTAGAGTTGGCTTGTCAGTCATCTGTTAATCACTATTCATTTTTGTACAAGGAGTGAAAATTTTATTAAACCTTATACTTAATTAAAACATATTGTTTCCGTAGCAGATTGGAAAGTACTGTCATCTGTTTAGACTTGTATCCTAAGATTCATTAAGAATTCATGTTTCCTGCAACATGCAGGCATTTAGAAATTCATTCTGTTGCGATCTGTACTGAGGTACAAAGGGTGAGGGCTGTAGCACAGTCAAGTATTCTTTTACTGAAGGTCTTCCAAAACTCCACCATAATGCAGACTGACAGTACAGTGAAGGAATACTAATGAAATTAAATGGGCATAAAACTAGAAAGTGAAGAATAGTGAGGGAAAAAAAATTACTTCACAGATTGTGGGATTCATTGTGGTAGTCTAGTCTTGTGGATGATAAAGACACTAGAATTTGCACAATTATTCCTGCTTGAATCTTCATTACAAGTCCGATAAATAATGTGATTTTAGGCAGACTTGCCATTTCTAGGGAAGTGACTAGAGCAGTTTGTTCAAAGCTAATGAAACCAGATTGCTCTGGTGCAATATTCCTCTAAAGAGTCAGAGGGAAAAGTGCAGAAAAATCACTATGACTGACTACTGGTTATTATTACAGAGAGGTGCAAAGGTTTGCAAAACACTGCCTGTTTTCAGTGGCTCTTTACAAACATCAGCATCCTTCTGTGTCAGTGTTATATAGGAACATGTAAGAGGTGCGTGTTTCATTCCTTTTTTCTGGGTAGAATGTCACGTGGGTCCCAAATACTTGCCAGAGTGTAATGGACACTGCTGTATCCATCAAGACTACTGAGCTGCAGTCAGCCATTTGGCCAAAGTCAAGATTAAGGGTTGGCTTGTTAGACTGACTGACAATCAGGGAATCTCATCACTATGTCCGTTGCTTGTTGTGTGTTGTAGCATCTCACTATTATCTAGTTTGCCAGGTTTTCCTCTGTTGTGCCTGTTCCTTGGCCCAGGGTTTACTCCCTTTACCATTTTTACACTATGCCTTTTAGTTTGGTGTATCCCTTGGCTTTCTTAGTTTCTGTCTCTTGCCTCCAGCCCTGCCACAAGAGATTTGCCAACATCTTTCATGTCCCAGGTGTATTGCTGCTGTGATGACATTAAGGGATTGCACCATGAACATATGGTCAGACACAGCAGTAACAAGTGCAGTACTTCACCAAGAGACAAGTGCAGATGTGGGTAAAAAGGCATTAATGTTTTATGTGATTACTATTTATCATTAGCAGCCATTGCTTAAGTAACATGACTGATCCCAAGCAATAAGTGTAGATTTGCTTGTAAGCGCTTGCAGTCCAGGAAGACAAACAGCAGGCAAAGTGTAAGGAGAGAGGGACACATATTTTTTCAAACAAATACCATCTATTTCCACTGGCCCTCTGCCTAGCCATTATTAACTCTCAATATTTTGTAGGCATCCAAGTTGAATGTTCCTGCTGTTAATGGAAAAATTTTCTTGGCTCAGACATGAAAATAGTTTCCTTTCAAACTCAACACTATGTTGTTACAACATCCACTCTGATAATCTAATGGTCAAATGTGACGATTGTCCATTGGACCTCCTCACAGGGACATCATTGTTTTGCAAGGGTGACCTTACATCTGGGAACAGCCTTGCTTAGGGCTTCCCAAATCAGCCTCTTACAAGGCCATATGACAGGCATATGTAAGGCTCCATGTCAGTCGCACTTCTTTAACAACTCCTTGACACAATTATGGCACTTGTGACTCCCTGTGCTGCCGTGACATATGACCCTTACACCACAAATATTATTCTATATTCTGCAAGGGTGTCACTACAGAAGGAGGATTATGAGAGGTCATGGCTAGAGTCTGATTCTGCCTCATCCCCAGATACACAAGCAGAAAACAGTTGAGTGGATTAATATGTAAGTGGCTTTTAGAGGCAACTGCCCCCTTGTTCTGACATTGCCAGGTGAACAGAGGGATTGCTGTTGCTAGATGGCCCCAATCTGTTCAATAACCATCTACATCAGCTTATGATGTAAGATAACCTTGGACAACAGCAGCCAGTGGAACTACCCCACCTTTGCCACATACACAGGCACCTTATTTTTACATGCTAGGTATGTACACATTACTTAATTTTTATCCCTTGACAGCTATGAGCCTTAGTCATTGTTAGTAGCTGATCTCACATCCCCTTCATCAATTCATTAAAAAAGCTGGTCAGAGCAACCATACCACTTCTAACAGGAAACTGTACAAGGCATAGTTGTTCTGATAAACCAGAAGACACACAGAAACAAAAAACAGTGATAAAAGTAGGTGTATAACGTGGGCCTTTTTCTCAGGTTGCATTAATGGACTGCCCTGGCAGAATGGAGTTGCTGGAGGAGATCTTTCACTGCTTAACTTAGCGTTCCTAATTGTGTATCTTCATTATGTTAGTATTATATGTAGCAAAATCTCTAGTCTATCACATATATAGGTGCCTATAAAGCCTACATGTTCCTGTTGGAACTAAAAGGGTTGATTATTCATGTAAATGTCTTCTAAACACTACTACTTTTCAGGCATATGAATTCTGTGTTCTTTTCCCCTATATCTGCACTTCTCAAAAAGAAAATCAAGCCATACCACATTGTCAGGTTCCCCCTCCAGCTCCTTACCCATTGGTATTGTCCCTGTCACCAATGTGTCTACAGTTTACCAGCAATTGGGTTGCCAAGCTGGAGAGAGAGAGAGAGAGGATCTCATCTTGGGTCTCACTTATCTTGACTTTAGAATTACTGCTGTCATCAAGGGAAGTGCTAATACACTGAAAGCAAACATGGTTTCTGAAAAGTCAGTGAGCTGGAGACAGGTAGTTACCTCCCCTTAGCCTGGAATCAATTAATCTCAGGGAGTGCAGGAATTACTATTTCTTGTACGCAGCACAAGCACATTGGACCAAGAGTCTTCCCAGACCTGCCTTGGACTATCTCCAGAGGATGTGGGAAGACCTATGAAATGAAATGTTGGAGAAATACCAAGTGGCTAGATGCAGAAGCAAAGGAAAAGGTATAGATCTAACTTAACTATTATAGCTTAGTGAACTGTTGGGGCTGGGGAGAGACCTGAGGTTTGGCTGGATCCTTCCTGCCCTGTAACACTTAGAAAGATTGTATCTCTGGCTCCCATTGTTCTCCCAAGGACAGGAAAGATTGACCAACAGCAGGAAAGCTCAGAAGGTGAGTGAGAATTACATGATCTCGTGCTACAGATGATCAAGAAGTGAACACAGGGTGAGAAATATTGATGGGTTGACAATACACAAAGATGTTCTGGAAAAGTCCTCTCATCACAGGTTTAGGGATCAAAACTGAAAAGATCTTAAGCATTAGTAACACATAATGTCACTATCTAAAGTTTTGTCTAGACTTGGAGACAAAGGGCAGTTTGTCCTAGATTAGTCAGGTTTCAGGGTGATTAGATAAAGTCCCTCATTTTTTTCCTTTTCCTTGTTGTATTAATGAAATAGAATTCATTAGCAAATTGTTAATTCAGTAAGCTGTTCAGGTGCAAATGTGAAGGCACATAGAAAAAAAAAATGCTTGGTCCTTAACAACAATAGCAAAAAAGCTGTAATTTTTCCTCAGAAGGATTAACTACCTGTTAAATTGTTAAAGCCAAAGATCAGTAAAAGGAGGGCTCTTTATCTTGAGTGCTCAATGGCAAATTATTGTGTTAACATAGATTTCATTTACATCGTTGGATCTTGAGCCTTTCCAGATGGTTAACATAAGGAAGACTCCAACAGGTGAAAATGACAGGGAGGAGGTTTCTGTTACTCACTCCTCTCCAACACCTTAAGGAGTCATACCATTTTTAAGACAATCAAAGTACTTAAGCACTACTGCGGAAGGCCTAGGTAGTCTGTCAGAAATCAGCACTTAAAGAGAACTCCTCCAGAAGGTGTTAAGTGCTCCAATCTTCTCTGAGTTTTTCATGAATGAACACACTCCTCAGAGATGAGTTCAGGGAGAAACAATACAGCCCTGACAGGTGTAAATGGCTCCATTCAACTTGGTGGGTCCTCATCCTCCCTGCCCTGGGACCAGAGGCTTGCAATCTGTGGTCCCATCAGGCAACTAGCACAGCAAGGCTTGGTGGTTGTTTACATCACGTACATATGTCATAGATGTCATTACCACGATAACAGAGACAAGGACTCAGGCAATTTTAGTGTACCGGAGACTCCAGTCTTTACAGCTTAATCTCCCAACCCCAGAGAACACCCAAGGGGCAGTGGAAAGGCGCAGTCCTTCCTTTCCCTCCTCCTCCCTTTCCCTACCTGCCTCTGCCTGAGGAGAGGTAAGAGCCACTGAACCCTCTGAGGTCAGACAGGGTGAAGGGAGAGGACTTTGGATTCCCTCAGTGGCAAAAGGATCCTTCAGATCTTGTTTCTAGTACGATAAAAGGGATGCAAGAGATCTGATCCCAGTTTCTTTGGGGAACTATTCAGACAGTCCAAGAGACAGTTGGAGAGGGAGGGACCTTCATTGCCCTTGTTTTCATGAGGGAGGACAGATATCCCTCCCAATATGTTTCATTCCTAGCATGTCCCAGTTTTCCTGTTTCCATGCCGTCCCAGACTTGTCCTGCCTCCTCCTTTTTCCCTCCTGAACACCTCTGCCTGCTTGCAAAAATTTGGGACAACTTTACCCAAATATCCTTTTTCTCTCAGCCTCTGTCTGTTGTCCTGTACCACCTGCCCCCAGCAAATAGGTCCACATCTCATTCCCTTTCAACTTTTCAAGATAGTTTGAGTACTATTTGAGCTGTATTTTTTGACTGTTTAAACAGTTGTCAAGTAGTTACTGTGTTTGCCAAAAATCATAATACTAGCAGTGGAGGGGCTGATTTCAACAGGATATTCTCACAATTTCTCCCCTTCTCATCATATTGACACAACTTGAGTGGTCTCAGTCAGTGGTAACTTCATAGCCTACCAACCTACCTAAGTGTTACAAAAGCAAGAAAGTAATGTTTTCCCCAGCCACTCAATGAATATGTGATATTGGGTTCATGATTTAGGCTCTCATTAAGTTACTGGCTTTAGGTTATCTTCTTTTAGTGGTAATTCCAATATCTGTGGTAGTTGACTGATCAATTAGTTAAGGAATAGCTTAATGGGTGAATGCTCCAGCCAGTGCAAAATAATTATTTGTTCCATGCTGCTGAAGGGTGCTGGGGGAGGACATTTGTTTCCTTTCTCCTAGAGCCAGGAGCTCATAACAGAAAAAGCCTTTTCTATAATCTATGACCAAACCTTGCTTTGTATGTCCTGGGATTTCCTGTTGACCACCACTAGGCAGTTTCACTGCTAAAGTAATGCAAACCAGAATTTTTACCAGTGTGGCTACCTGAAATTCCAGGGTGGTTGAGTGCCATTGGTGGCTGCTAACTTGTTTGCAAAATTGGTCAGGCCACAGGTAACAACATCAAGAAATGATGATTTTCAAATGCTCAGTGTAGTTGAGCTAAACTGCATCTCAGGATGTGCCCTGCTGCTGGCAAAGGGCAAGCACAGAGAAACCATGTATTTGTAGAATCTGGAAGTNTTAATATATAAATTTATATTATACAGGTTATTTTCCCCATTTATATTATATAAGCATTCATTCAAAGCTTGAGGTTTTGTCTTGCTCAACTGTATGTATTACATATGTTGGACTACTTTTCTTCCTCATTTCAAAAGCTACACACCACATTTTTAGCTAAAATGCATTGGAAAAGCAGTGTCCTTTGGCCTCTCCAAAATACTGTAACACTTGCTACTGTTGCTGCTTTTATGTACTTGAAGTTATTGTAGAAACCTGGAAATGAAAGATGTCATCTGTTTCTGACTCCCAGTCAATAGAAATCTTCTTTGTATTATTTTAAAAGTCTGGGGATGTATTCTTCTGGCCCTTTCACCCTCATCTACAGTAGATCTCTGAATGTCAAGGTCACACATTTGTTTTAGACTTTTTAGCTGTTAGCCAAAGAGCCTCAGTGGAATTTGATCATTAGATACTGTAAGCCAGGAAAATGACCAATGATTACATGCTATTAAATGTTTAAAAGANGCTTTGTATGTCCTGGGATTTCCTGTTGACCACCACTAGGCAGTTTCACTGCTAAAGTAATGCAAACCAGAATTTTTACCAGTGTGGCTACCTGAAATTCCAGGGTGGTTGAGTGCCATTGGTGGCTGCTAACTTGTTTGCAAAATTGGTCAGGCCACAGGTAACAACATCAAGAAATGATGATTTTCAAATGCTCAGTGTAGTTGAGCTAAACTGCATCTCAGGATGTGCCCTGCTGCTGGCAAAGGGCAAGCACAGAGAAACCATGTATTTGTAGAATCTGGAAGTTCGTTTACAGGAATATTATCTGTATATCTTAGGACTGTTGGGCCATTGGAACAAGAGCAATAACATTAGTGCTTACCATTGGTTCCACACTGACTGTGACAACCCTGATACTAATGTTTCAAAATTGCATAATTGCCATCAATTGAAGACCCTAAATGTATATTAATATATACATTTACATATAATAAATACATTATTATATTATATATTATATTATNCTTGCTACTGTTGCTGCTTTTATGTACTTGAAGTTATTGTAGAAACCTGGAAATGAAAGATGTCATCTGTTTCTGACTCCCAGTCAATAGAAATCTTCTTTGTATTATTTAAAAAGTCTGGGGATGTATTCTTCCGGCCCTTTCACGCGCATTTAGAGTAGATCTCTGAATGTCAAGGTCACACATTTGTTTTAGACTTTTTAGCTGTTAGCCAAAGAGCCTCAGTGGAATTTGATCATTAGATACTGTAAGCCAGGAAAATGACCAACGATTACATGCTATTAAATGTTTAAAAGAAAGAAAGGAAGAAAATAAATCCCTGCATATCTATTCAGTACTTATAGAAATTTCATTTAAAAAATTCAATTACTTCCCTGCATATGTCACATGGAACACATCAGTTTCACTGCTTCAAGTACAATTAGGCTGAGAGACTGCAGAGCATTTAGAAAGGAAGCAAGCTCAGGGCTCCGGAGGGGCAGCAGCATTGCCACACGCAGCTCTCTTTAGGGAGGTGACTCCCATCTCCCCTCTAGCTTTGGCTAGACAGGGACAGTGCGTAAGCACCCGGCACTAAATGGGACTTCAATAGCTCAATCTAGTGATGTTTTTGATCTGCAAGACAATGAAAAATATATGAATTCCCAGAATCTTAGGTGTGTGAGATTTTTTTTTCCTGAAGAGAAGTGTCACAATAGAAAAATAATTAATAATGTATTTTGCTGTATCTTTATACATAATTACTTTTCCTGGTGTTAATTTAGGGTTTTCTCCAGGACAAGATGCACTTTGAATAATCCATAAGTCTGCCCTAGAGCAATCTGAGATTTATACCAGAAACAACAAATAATATTTTTAAAGGTAAATTAAATCACATGCCATTCTTCTTGTGTAAAGCTCTTTATTTAAAACACACTCTACTTATTTCAGCAGTGAGTATGAGACATAATTAAGTCCAAACATGTTATTTTTATTTGTGTAACAGTAAATTACTACAGAGAGAGGGAAACGGAATCCAAGTTAGACTTTCAGCAGAAAAAAGACATTTAAAAAACCAGTGTAAGTAGGTTAGTCATCTAACCTACTTACATACTCTTCCAACATTAAGACTTGGCAAACCTAATACTAGACCACCTTTTAGATGTTTAAGGGAAATGTTTCAGAGGAACACAGATGGCCTTTCTGAAACAACAATGCCTTTTTAGTACCTTGTGCACCATATATGTTTCCTCATCCCTGCATGTTTCCTCACTTGACCCCATAATTTTGGGATGTAAGTGCCATTGACTAGCCCTTCCAGCCCAGGCAGTCTGATCTTTAGTAAAGATTTTGCCTGAGCCCAGCTTAATTACCCTTCACCTTAGCAAGAGATTATTTAAAGGTGAACTATAAAACACAAATGAAGCTTACATTTGTATTATCAACTGTTCCTTCATAAAACACATTAAAATAGCCTAAGAAAGCTTATTTTATTTTTCTTTAAATGAGAAATATCAGTTTCTCATTTAATTTTCCTTAATGAAGGTCGCTTCCAAAGTTCCTTCCTCCTTTAGAAGGTCAAAATTGTGATGATCCGTGAAACCTGCAAGTGGCCCACCAGTGGAAAAGAAAAATCAGTCAGGAGGTAAACTTCTGTGAGAATAAATAGCAACGTTATGGTGACATCTATCAGGCAGAAGTAAAGACAATGTCTTGTTTGCTTTGCCACATGCCTGCATTAAGGCAAGAATTTATGGCTTCTATTAGCACATATTTTGCTGGATTCCCATATACAATGGCTGTCATAAGAGTAACTGAAATGAAAGAGTTTAAAATAAAAAAGCCAAATGCTGTTAAAGGTGATTTGCAAGAGATTGTTAAAAATAACCTTGTATTTATCTCTTATTTAATATGCACAAACAGTGCATGGGAGGATTCTTAAAAGTTTTTATTCCCATTTTTAGCAGGTTTAGAATATAACATAAGTCAAAAGAAAGTAATTTTAAAACTAGCATAAAAATACAATATGCTAAATTATGTATGATATATCTACATGTTTTCATCAAAACAGAAAGTGGAAAAAGGTTTAACTATTTAATTCCACATTTGGTTTTAGACAGAGTGCAAGAAAAAGACAATTTCTTCCTTGCAGTTCCTAGGTATAAACCTCATTCTTGGGTAAAGCTGCCAAGTACCATGTTCTCACAGGGTTGTCATGACTAATGGTCTACAGTACTCCAGCCTTCAAAGTGATTGC
>VZTO01015645.1:11806-56254 GCA_013400615.1 Syrrhaptes paradoxus
CAAAATTTTGTTATTCATTCCACCTCTGTCAGACATCAAATGATTACTTTCCAGTTGACATCTCTGTCTCACTAAACACAGCAACTGCTCCTGAGATCTACCCAGGTGTGGCAGATGAAAATCAGCTGTGTTAGGGTCAGTCAAATGAAATAGACCTTACACTGCTCTCTAGAAGAGTATGCAGGAGACACACTGTCTATTTAGACTGAGCTATACAGAAACTGTGTTTCTGTAGAGATATCAGTTTTGTTAAACAACTTTAGTTACACCAAAACTAATCATTAAGTGGAAAAAAAAAGTCTTAAACAGAGTAGCTTTAATTAAAACTTACAGCTGGCTCAGGTGTAGGATTGCTCAACAATATGGTTTTGAATTAACAAAAACACTGTAGTTTGTGTAGGCTTTACATTTTATGCTCGCAAAACCTAAGCCAGTACAGAGCTGAAGCGCCATAGGCAGATGATACCTGATCCAGCACAAAGCTTGTTAGTCAACAATAATCTGTCAACACCTTAAAACAAACTCAAACAGCCAGGACAAATTTATTCCATATCAGCGTTCTGTGTCATTTGGCTACCATGGTTTCAGCTTAGCAGAACAAGTTCTGAAGTTGTATTTTCTGTTTTCAAATTATGGTTTCTCTATTTCACATTAGTTTAGTTGTAGCATTTAGGTGCATGTCTCAAGTTACTCTAACATGATTTTTGTGTACAGACAATATTAACAATGGAACTTACACACTTTCTGGAATAAGCTTTTATTTCAATAAATATTCTGACTGTAAATGTCAGTATGTTCAATCACTACATCAAAAAATATAGGATGAAGCAAAGCAAATGAAGGTATACGCACCTGATGGCAAGAAGTTACAAATACTCAGGGAGGAAACTGGTTATGTTCTCAAGGCAAAATAGAAGCTGACTGCTAGGAAGTGCTTTTCTTTTCCCCTGGATGACAAGAATAAACCTTATCTAACATGGAAGATTCATCAGTGGTAATTGCCCCCATTTTCCATTGGCTGAGTAGAACTTCTGCTTGGATTGTCAAGCAGCAGAATGGCAAAAACACCTCAGAGACTAATATCCAGAAGATATTTGAATAGATGCAGAGGGCATATATTTTTTTCCTGGGGAAAAAAGATCAACAATAACAACAAAACCTCATTAAAAACATTTTGTCAAAGAATATAATTTAAAACATTTGTTACATGGANACATAAGTCAAAAGAAAGTAATTTTAAAACTAGCATAAAAATACAATATGCTAAATTATGTATGATATATCTACATGTTTTCATCAAAACAGAAAGTGGAAAAAGGTTTAACTATTTAATTCCACATTTGGTTTTAGACAGAGTGCAAGAAAAAGACAATTTCTTCCTTGCAGTTCCTAGGTATAAACCTCATTCTTGGATAAAGCTGCCAAGTACCATGTTCTCACAGGGTTGTCATGACTAATGGTCTACAGTACTCCAGCCTTCAAAGTGATTGCCGCAGCAAACCACCACATTTCATGCACCAATTTCTTTGACATACCCACTAGGAAAATAAACATTTCTTATTCCTAATGTCTTGAAGCTCAGTGGGCAGAGAAAGCATACTGCTCTGAAATGTGTCTCCAAGGTAATACAGAGGTAACTTTTACTTCGAGGAATTAAGTTAGGAAAAATATTGTATTTTTTCTTCCCCTTTCTTTCCCCAAAGCATCACCATGGTTCATTGTGTGATCTTTCCAGACCTGATGATACTGAACTGAATCACCTTAATCTTCTTTTTTCCTCCAAAGCACACTGTTTGATGGAAAGCTTAGGTTATTGTCTTCTGTAAGATGAAAATGATGTTATGCTGATTCTGAATGTTTCATTATAAATACTTACTTTTTAAAAATGAGGTATTTGTGAGAATCTCATCAGTCACCGTGTTCTTACTGCATCTTCAAGCTTGAATTAAGCACCATGTAGTGAGGGAGCTCTGTGATGCAGAGCACTCCCCTGCTGCCTCTCTGACATTTCTGTATGAAGGGAGAGGATGACTACTTTTCTGTGGTCTGAATAACTTCCCAGGGTAACTAGGGACTGTGCAGGAAAAGAAAGTTGAAATGAGAAATGTAGGAGATTTGTGCAAATTAACATTATCAATCATCTAGCTTATGTTTGTACTTACAGTGCTCGAAGATAAAACTTTCTGCAAGTTGCATCAAGCTTACCTTTCTTCACAAGAAAGCTCACGTGCTTAACTGACACTCAAATATAGAAATAAAATGCTTACCCACATTTTATATGGTTTTGCTGATGAATTAGTTTTGGAATACTTTTCAATTAATTAATTAAAATAATAAAAATAAAGTTTCTTAATCTACTTATGAATATTCTGAAAAAACCAAATAAAACAATACATATATTTTCACTCCAAAATTTTGTTATTCATTCCACCTCTGTCAGACATCAAATGATTACTTTCCAGTTGACATCTCTGTCTCACTAAACACAGCAACTGCTCCTGAGATCTACCCAGGTGTGGCAGATGAAAATCAGCTGTGTTAGGGTCAGTCAAATGAAATAGACCTTACACTGCTCTCTAGAAGAGTATGCAGGAGACACACTGTCTATTTAGACTGAGCTATACATAACCTGTGTTTCTGTAAAGATATCAGTTTTGTTAAACAACTTTAGTTACACCAAAACTAATCATTAAGTGGAAAAAAAAAGTCTTAAACAGAGTAGCTTTAATTAAAACTTACAGCTGGCTCAGGTGTAGGATTGCTCAACAATATGGTTTTGAATTAACAAAAACACTGTAGTTTGTGTAGGCTTTACATTTTATGCTCGCAAAACCTAAGCCAGTACAGAGCTGAAGCGCCATAGGCAGATGATACCTGATCCAGCACAAAGCTTGTTAGTCAACAATAATCTGTCAACACCTTAAAACAAACTCAAACAGCCAGGACAAATTTATTCCATATCAGCATTCTGTGTCATTGGGCTACCATGGTTTCAGCTTAGCAGAACAAGTTCTGAAGTTGTATTTTCTGTTTTCAAATTATGGTTTCTCTATTTCACATTAGTTTAGTTGTAGCATTTAGGTGCATGTCTCAAGTTACTCTAACATGATTTTTGTGTACAGACAATATTAACAATGGAACTTACACACTTTCTGCAATAAGTTTTTATTCCAATAAATATTCTGACTGTAAATGTCAGTATGTTCAATCACTACATCAAAAAATATAGGATGAAGCAAAGCAAATGAAGGTATACACACCTGATGGCAAGAAGTTACAAATACTCAGGGAGGAAACTGGTTATGTTCTCAAGGCAAAATAGAAGCTGACTGCTAGGAAGTGCTTTTCTTTTCCCCTGGATGACAAGAATAAACCTTATCTAACATGGAAGATTCATCAGTGGTAATTGCCCCCATTTTCCATTGGCTGAGTAGAACTTCTGCTTGGATTGTCAAGCAGCAGAATGGCAAAAACACCTCAGAGACTAATATCCAGAAGATATTTGAATAGATGCAGAGGGCATATATTTTTTTCCTGGGGAAAAAAGATCAACAATAACAACAAAACCTCATTAAAAATATTTTGTCAAAGAATATAATTTAAAACATTTGTTACATGGAAAGAGAGCTTGAATTCTGTTGAACTAATTTATTTGTCTAACTACCATCAAAGTGATGTCTCAGGAACGATATTTACTATCTCTGAGAATACAGCTGTCAGGTTACAAATGCAATGCAGTTGTAAGAGGTTTCTTTTTCCCTCCTTTAGAAAAATTTCCCAGTCTGTGCAACTTTTCCTTTTTACAGTATTCTACTTCTGCTTTAAGCATAACATGTACTTGGTCTTCTTTGGTTTAAATAAGTAAAAGAAAAATGCAAGCCAGTAACTAAAAGGTAATCTGCAAAGACCTCCTCAAGCAAAATTAGGGTCCTAATATGTGTTTAAATATAGGTCTGTTAAAACTGGACAGAGATCTCTTGACAGCTCACTGACATTTCAGAGTGGCAAACGTGCCATTTGCAAAGAGCAAGTAGTGCACTAAGGCAGAGTTACGCTTCCTGCTGTGATCCTTCTACATCTACCCTTGCCTGACATACACTACACGCACATCAGGCAAACTGTTTAGACCCTGAAACTTTGCATGTTCTATCCTAGCTTTAATGTGATTCTTTTGAATACAAAGTTTGAAATTAGTACTTTTATTATGTGAACATGAAAAATAACCCAAAACTTATTAATATGTACACCTGTAAAACACATTCAGGACATGACTTTGCCTATCTTATTATCCAGTTTTTATATTCTGTGACATATTCAGTCAATGTGGTCTTTACTCCCAAGAAATAGATGTGCACATGCATGTGCAGATATGTGAGAGTGTGCATTCTGATTCTGGAAAGGAGAAGGATCAGTTTCCTTGAAACAGCTTTTGTTTTAAGCAAACAAAAAACATGCTAACCTGTTAATAATGGGAAGTGCAGAAGATGTGAGAGTGAAAGGCAGCTGTCTGCCACCCTGTACCATGGCCATTCTTACAGAGCTGTAGCAGAGTGTTATACACAGTTATTTAAGAGAACTCAAGCAAGAACTTACGGCTTCAGTCTCTGCAGTGTGTTCTGCACAGGCATTTTACCTAATCTATTCAACAGATTGTTAAAATTTCCGGCATTGGAAGCAATGGTCTCTTTGCTCTCTTTTGCTAGTGGCTCTGGAAGTGACTGCCAAGGAAGGATTAGCTTCCAGGGCTAAGGGAGACAGTGGCATTACCATCTTCCCCTTTGGACTCTGCTGGGAAGGAAGGATCGACTAGCACCTTGAAAACTCCTTCCTTGGCTACTGATTATCCCAAAATCCTTTGCTCCATCCTGTTTCTGCATGGTTCTACCCATTTTCAAGGTTATGCCAACTCATTTGAATTTAGATCCTTCTTCTGCAGTGGTAATAGTTACCTCACACTTCAGTTTTCCCCTCTTCTTCCCCCCACCTCCCTTTCGTGGACAGGCTTTCTGTGCTTGTCCACAGCTTGGGATCCTGCCAACATAACTGAGACAGCAAGTCTGGAAATAGCCTATAGAGCCCTGCTTTGCTAGACTGGAAACTTTTATATAAAATAAGCTGGAAAGATTTATACAATGGATTGGCAGCTGATTAACAGAAAAACACACCCAGGAGCCAAAATGAATTTTGAGTACTGTGGAAGGATGCCAGCTTGACAGATCTGCAAACCAAAGCTATACACAGGACAGGTACAGGACAGAGACCAACTCCACCAGTTTCTGCCCCCCTCTCTGAGAAAATCTGAGGACGATGATGAGCAAAAATCAGTTTCTATAACCATGATTTTTTGTTGTAGTAAGACCTGAGGGTTACACAAAAAGAAATAATCTTATAAGCACTATAAATGTCTGTTTAGGGTATATTTTTTTTTTTCTTCTCTAAAGTTCATGGCAGCAGTTTGGATCACATTAGCATTTACAGTAGGTCAGACTCTCACCACCACTCACATGTTTTTAATTGCTCAGCAGAACTTCTTTTTCAGCCAAAGAAAAATAATTTCAGGTGGCAAAAATTTGCAAATCCATCTGACTTCAGATAAGTTGTCTCTGAAATAAGTATATAAGTGTATATTGTGCTCTCTCAGAACTTAATGGTAACATTGACTGGAGCTGAAAGCCATGTCTTTGCCTTGTGTTGTAAATTCTGACAAGTTCCAAGCTTTTCCTGAGTGTCATGTTAGCAAATCACTGGATCTAACACAAGACAGTGCTTACAACGAGCACTTGCAGTCAATACTTTCTACCTGAAGAAGAGTTTCTCCCTTCAAAAGTCATGGTCTCCCTTGCACTCTCCATCAGGCAGAGCATTAATTCTCTTCCTTTCTTAAAGCATTATTGACACAGCTTCAGCTGGAGGGAAGGGACAACCTGCAGCTTCCCCATAACACAATTGAACTGTTCTGTGCTAAGGCAGCATCGCTATATTTTGAAAGTCATGATAAGACTGAGATTTTAAATAAGTCCTGAGTTGTTTATTCATGCCAAGAAAAGGTATGTTTATGCATTT
Organism: Syrrhaptes paradoxus; assembly: GCA_013400615.1. Taxonomy (NCBI): domain Eukaryota; kingdom Metazoa; phylum Chordata; class Aves; order Pterocliformes; family Pteroclidae; genus Syrrhaptes; species Syrrhaptes paradoxus. Next base: position 17,870 of record VZTO01015645.1, read on the forward strand.
TTTACATGCCTAACAGAGCTCAGGATGCACACAGGGGCATCTATGAAGTTTAAGTGCAACCACATCAAGTGGTTGTGCAGTAATGTTTTTTCATAATCACAAGAGCCTAAATCTGGTCCAAAACATATTTAAGTAACCTCAGTGCTTTAGAACATCTGTCTATAACAAAAATTCTGAAAGTATGCAATTTCTGATAGCAACACAGTTTCTGTATTTATTGACTCCTAACCTCATAAAGTGTCTCCATGATTGGCCTACAATGCCAGTGTGCTGTCTGTAGTTCTCCTCACATGCCAGCTCTGGGAAAATGGGTGTTGCATTCAGTTTATGGAGGATAATCCCTGCAGTAAGTCACTGAAGATGTCTGAGGATGTCGTTATTGTCCTGATTGCAGAGACCATCTTAGGTATTAGAATATTCCTTCAATGTGTAAAGGTCTGAATTCAGGGTTACCGGATCTCACACATCTTCAGGGATGATCCTTGCTGCTGAGTTCTTCTAAGTTCATCTTTCATTCCCTGGCTGAGTCTCTGTGCAGCCAAGGCCTGGAGAGTCACAGTGTGAGAAGGAACTCCCAGCCGGGGGCTGTCTCTCTCTCCTGTGGTGTCCAGGATATTCAGATGAGACAAAGGCTTTAGAAGGTTGTAATCTCTATGTTTATGATCATCCTGACACTTTTTGTCCAATGTCAAATAAACGGCAGGTAACTTGACTCTTCTTCTCTTACTTGCTCTCTCTTGCACTCCTCTCTCCACTGTAGCTGATTTGCTGAGAACATCCTGGAGACTGGTGGTTAGGTAGTCTCTAGAAAGGGAGAGTCAACCCTTCTCATACGGAGAGAGTCTGCGAGTTCAGGCCCGTTTCTTGGGGGCTTTTTATTACTAGGTTGTTAAAATGGAGCAGAGACAGAGGAACATTTTGTCCTCCTAAAAAGAAAAAAATCTAACTCTTCACCACAGAACATGTCTAAATAATAAACCTGCTGCTCCAAATTTGAAGACACCTTTTCCTCTTATAGTAGAGGGCACAGCAATATTTACTTTAGGAGTACGGATCATTGCATAAGGAATATGAATGTAAGATCTATTACATCCAGAAATCTGTGCTTTTCAGTGTTAGGAAACAGAGAAGTAGCATTTTAAAATTTAATTAGGAAAATATATATTTACTTATCTTTAAAAACACAAACCACTTGGTGGTTTTTCTCCTTTAGATTTTCAGAACAGTGAAGCAAAGTTTCTGGAAATAATAGAATAAGCATTTGCTTTTACTGAGGCTTAATTAGTTAATTTAGCACAGCATTAGTCTTACTATAAAGCTTTACAAAAATTTTAATTTCCAAGTAGCTTTCCTGTTCAGATATAAGAAAGTGCATCTAAACCAATAAAGCCTGATTCAGGAACTGATGGGCTCATTTGCATCCTGGCCAGAACATCAATCAATAGCTTTCATTTTGTTTAAAGGCCAGAGGCCAAATTAGAGTATGAAAAGTCCTTGTAAAACCTTTGGGTAATTTTGAGATTGAGTCTAATGAAAGATTAATGAATACAGGCATCCATTTCTAGCCCATCCATTTACATATGACTTCTACCTTCAGTCCTGCTGAGTGGCAATCAAAGTGAATCAGTCTGTTTCTGCAGATAGTGCTGACTAGCTAAGAATAGCTTCTGCTACCATAGCAGTCTCTTCATGTCATTCTTTCCTATGCCTGTATCATAAACCTGGAAAGTCAGATATAGGAAGAAATAGTGAGTACAGTCTGGATGTTTAGCACTCATAAAAATATTTACTATAATTTCCACTCTAAGTACAGGAATTATAGTAAATACTTAACTGTGGTAAATATCATCACATAATGGTTCCTCCAAACTACAGACATGAAGAAAAATTTCCACCAGTGAATGAGAGCAGAATGTTCTTTGAATCATAAATCACATTTCCAAAACAAACAGCTGAGTGTATTTAGATACATTATTCTTTTTACAATGGTAATCATTAGATTGAGTAACCTGAACTTTTTTATTCTGTTTAATAAATACAGCTAATGAATTTCACTTTTCCACTATGAGTCAATCTGCAGAGAAAAACAAATATTTTAGTTACTGCCATGTTATTTACTTCTATGAAACACTTGTTTTCCTGTTTAAGGGAGACTAAATATTCTTGGTCCAAAATTTTGTTGCAAGACTAACAGCTCAGTTTTTGTTTTCATATGAAATGAGTTATTTTATCTTTCTAGATTTTATGTGCACCCCAGAAGGAACGAATTGTCTTTCCTGATGAAAGCTGATAGATATTTCTTATGCTACTCAGCTTAACCTGCCCCTGATTTTCTTCTCAATAACCTTTCTACTTTTTACTTTATAATTTTTTTACTTGAGACTCAGAGAAAGTCAAGGTTTATGAAAATTATGTTTTGTGGACCATGCAAATGAACTTACCCAAACTCAGAGCTCCACAATGTAGACATAAATATCTGACCTTTTATTCCCATAGCTTTTTTTCTCATAATCTGTGGAGAAAAACATGTTTTTTTGAGTGCTATTCATCTCATGTCAAAGTAGGCAACCAAAATATATCAAATCAATTGAGCTCTAAATTGCCTTTTTTATCACTGATATAAAGGGACGTTAAGGAGACTACCTCAGATGTAGAATGCTACAAAGCAGATATTTAAAATTTGGTGAGATGAATCTCATTGCATCAGAAGATGAATCCCATAAAAAATTTCTGTTTAATAGCCAGTCTACAGAAGAGGTTGTGACACCCAATATTTTACTATCTGATTTAATTTGACAAACCAATTATAACTTTACATACTTCTGCAGTTTTTGTTTCAATTGTCAGTCCTAAAAAGCTTTTGTATTATAATTTATTTGCTAATCCATTAAAAATTATTGCACTTTGAACCCTGTCCACTTCTCCTAAGGAAAGCTATAACTGAAAAGCTTCTGCTATTAATTTCTTTTGGTTCTGATGATTATATTAGTTTTTATCTTGAAGAATTGTGAAGTTCCTGCATCAACCTATGTGAAAAGTCACAAAAAAAGAAGTGTCAAGGAAGAAAAAAAAACAAGCACTTTAACAGTTTTCCAAATGTTACTAATTTTTGCAATCTTTAGTTTAAAAACTGAAGCTAATTTTTAGAAAGTTGTTAATTTATATACACTATATGCTCTGTAATGTAAATTTAATCTCATTTTAGCCAACTGAAAGAGGCATCCTAAGAAATTATTTAGTTAAAATGGATTGTGAGTCTGACTTAAGGTGATCCTGCTCCTCTCTAGCTCTGTCTCTGTGTTGCTAGTAGCTGTGTTGTTATTGTAGATGTAATATCTCTGCAAACGAGGGTTAAGACACCTTCCTTCACCCACCAAACAATCATGTTTGGCCCAGAGCAGTTCTCTTCTGTGTGTCTCTGGTAATTTCACATGGGCATAAATGCATAGCTGGAGTGGACAGTGATGGACAGGGACTTCTTAAACCAGTTGTCTTACTGAAGGCATGTAGTTTGATGGTCCTGTGCTATTGCTTAGGGTCTCCCTATAGTCAATAAACAGAAAAGTCTTCAGAAGGCAATTAATTTCAAATAACTTATGCACTTATAATAGGGTGGGTTGAGCAGGGCATCATCCAAAGGTGCCTGCCTGTGTTACTGAGGAGAAAGTCTAGACAGCCCTGCTACATGTTAGAGTTTTGAAAAGCTTAATTTGAGTGAGATAATCCCATTCTAAATCTTTAAGGGCTTGATTTAGGTATGTGTGTTTGCAGATTTAAATACACTTGTGAACATATAAAAAAGTTCATGTACAGTAAGTGTTCATCTGTTTGAAAAGGACTTTAGCAGTGCCTAGTGAGTAATACACATACTACCAGAAACTAATATAGCAAATATTTATGTGTTTAGAGTTTTTTTTTTCTTAGACAAATGAAGATAGGTAACTGTGCTACAGAACTAGTAGATGACTACTGAAGCCTTTTGGAAGATAGTCAGCATTCTTAACTTGTTAATTGAACAATAATTTAACCTTGTGAGGCTTACAGCAAGACCAGGGCTGGACTTTTCTGACTCTTCACAGGAAAATACAACACTTGCATAGGGAGGTAGGTTGTGAGACCAAGACACACTCAGCATTGCAGGCTGCTGGCACCGGGCATCAAGGCAGAGGAAGCCTACGCACCGCTCCCAGCAATGTGTGGGATGATTAATACTCTGAACTTCACCTGGTGAATCTGCCATAGTCAGGTGCTCTTAGTGTTTGACCCAATATACCTCTATATGTCAATATCCCTTATGATCTTTTCTGCTCTTCATTTACTGCCCCTCCAAATGTGCTACTGTAGATTTCCAAATACTTGTGGCAGAAGAGGCCATTGATGTAACAACGTCACTTTACTTAGGCACACAACTTTCCAGGGAATCGATAGACTCTATACATGTCTAAAGATTTTGAATTTGCTGCTGCTGCACAAACATCCTGGAATGTACAAAGTCCTGTTCAAGACAGAATTACATCCGGGAATATCTTTATAATGTCAACTCCACTGTTTTAGCACTGATTTCATGAAATGGTAGTTCTCACTTAGCATGGCTTACGCTCACTAGGTTCCAGCTTCCCTCTCAAGTATTTAATCTTTTGCTGGTGTTAGTCTCAGGGAGAACTTTGTTACTGTACCTTCAAAGACAGAAAATCAGGCTGGTTTAGTTTGCTACTATGATCACGGCATCACCCCTTCGAAGATATCCTTACACATTTCGGAGACTAAACTCAGTCTCACCAAGCAAGCAAGTGAAACTTGTTCTTCCACCTGATGGAAAGAGAAATACTTTTTTTTTTTTTAATTTTGCTGCCACAACAATGTAAAACTTCATACTTTCACAAACAACATGTATCCATAAACAATGACTGATTCAGTTTGGAAATAGTTGAGATATTTTTGTGTTTGTCACAGAGTTAATGGGACCAATCACTTATTGTCTACATGGATGTACATCACAATAACTCAAGGTGATGTCAGTAAGAACTCAGATGAGAAACTTCAGCTCCAATGTGAGTTCAGCAGTTGAAGAAGCAACCTGGAAAACCCTTGAATACCAGCAAAATCTGGGTCCAGGACTTTCATAAAAAGCCCACACATCTGAGTGAAAAAGGTCTTAGAAAGATTGAATCCATGTCTGAAGGCAAACACAATAACACAACAGCAATTTCCCTCCAACTTTGAGCCAACGCACATTTACAGTTTAGTTCAAGGCATACCAGAAGGTTGCCACAGTGAGTGGTATGCTCTGCTCCATCAGCCTGGATGTCAAGCAGCTCACTGATCTGCTTCTGAACTTCTGCAGTTTTTAGCAGGACACTAAGGATAAAACGTTGCTTATTTTGAAACCTCAGAAGCTGAGTGAGCAGAGCATCAGGCAGAGAACAGAGCAAACTAAGCCAGGTCTTGATCACACATGAAGAGTCAGAGCTTTATCCTTAATCAAATTTCATAAATGTCAGGGATGTGGCTACTTTGCCATTACAGAGGATGAGTTTAACATTCTATAAATGATTATTTAAGATACAATTGTACAAGTCCATTGGCACCAAATTAACAAAATTCTATTTTTTCATTACAATTATTTGTTCATTTTCTGTAAAACAGTCAGTATAATTAAAAGGAAAATTCTCCCCATGAAATGGCTTTATTATCCAGGGCATGTGATAGCCATGTTACCTTTACATTAAGGTAGGATTTACATTTAATTGACTATGTTTCAGTGAGCACAGAGATTTATTGCCCCTGGAAGAAAATATTGACCTCAGCTTTGCCTTGGTCGATAGTTTGTCTTACAGGTCAAGAGAATTTAAAGACCCCACAAAGTAGGTATCTGATTATTATTTACGTGTGTGCAACTTCTAGAAGTACATATTCATTTAAAGAAGTGATAAGTTCTCTTGGATATAGTAAAGTATCTTTGTAACAGAGGCACTTTTTATTCATTCAGGCACTAACCCATAGAAGTTTTGTCAATTTTCATGCTGCACGCTTCATCTTGAGTGCTCAAGGCTTGATGTAACTGAAAAAAAGATTGCAAGAACACCCACGAATTTTCACACTTGCAATATTCTGATTGCCGAGAGAATTAAGACAAAAGGAAATCAGCTTCATCTCCTTTCCAACTGGTCATAATGCCAGATATACCTTCTCTCATTCGCCTCCAAAACCTCTTTTCAGGCCTAGATAATTTATAATTAATTTCCAAAATTTAATTTTAACATAATAAGTATTTGTAACCTAGTATAGCAAGTTTTAAAGCTAATAGATGAATAAATGAAGTCTTCACGTATGTGCAAAAAAGTTATACAACCTTCTTCGAGTGACATTACGGGTATTGACTGTATCTGAGCCATAGATTTTTTTTTTTCTGCTTTATCTTCTCAGGATAGGCTGGATGGTTTCAGGGCAGTGTTTCACAACAATAAAAAGCATTAGTTACACATAGCTATGGGCAATAAAATGGCCCATTACCCTAAATTGAAAACTCTTTTATTAGGACTTGAAATGCAATTAAGTAATCAATGTTATTAAAAATACTGAAATTATCTATATAATACTTTCAGAAGATTGTTACTGTTTCAACTTTTCGTTGAGAAACATGACTGACTTCCCTAGAGAGACTTCAAAGATTAAAAGAAAGTTACCAAATGTAAAACCCATGATAATAACTTCTAAGTGGCGGTGCTGACTGCTGCAAGCTATGAGTCTGTATATGAATACTTGAAATTACATCCTACATCAAAGAAGCTTACATGATGCATAATGGGATTTAATGTTAAAAAGTGATCTCTTTTAGAGCCTTCCAGCTGTTGTAAAGGTACAAAAGCCCAAAGAAATTCACACATTTCAGGAATAATATAATGCAGAGTGATTTCTTAATGTAGAACATAAGCAGCAGAGTTGCATTAGTTGTTTTCTGCAACAGGGCAACTTTTCATATTCTTTCTTGTAATATGGACTTTTTCAAACCCACTGAAAGCAAAAGCTATTTGAAGTATTTGTACATTCTTGTGAAACTGAGAAGTCCAGCCATCATGAGTCACAATTCCTTATTTTACTTCTGAAATATGCTCCAGCACTTTAAAGTCAGAGCCTACCTGAACAAATTTATATTGAAGACTTATTTCACAGGCATCAGCTGAGTTTTATTCATAGACTTGATCCTGACTGTTTTTATTTAGACAGCTTGTCCCATTTATCTCATCTGAAGCAGGACAGATTGTTTTAAATACAAGTAATGGAGAATAAATGGAGTTAAAATCTTCTGAGAAAAGGTCTGCCCTCAGAGAATTATTAGGTTAGTTCTCCTGAGAAACAAAGCTAAAGAAAAAAGGAAATTTGGCAGTTCCTCACAGAAACACTATTAGGATCACAATCACAAACTATTCTTATGCAAGATTTCAGCTTGGCTAAATCTTCTGCTTTTCATTAACCTCAAACACAAAAAGGAAGCATGAAGAATTTGGAAACTAGGTCAGTATATCAGGGACAAGGATAAAAGAATAGTGAAGTATGTATGGACAAAATTAGAGAAGTCAAGCCATGAAATAGGGTGGAATCAGAAGAGACCAATGTAAATACATTATTAGCATGTGGAAAATCCGGTGGAGGGCTGATTCATCACTAAGTGGAGAAAACTCTAGTCACAGATCTCATCAGAAGGGCAAGAATTGTCTTGTGTTGTTCCATTTCATTGAGTCTCTAGCTGCAGTAAGATTGCTCATGTGCAGCACTGGTTTAATGACACTTAAGCCTCCCTCATAACACTGAACTCAGATGAGCATGGCAGAAACAGTGTAAAACAACCCCTCTGCTTGTCAGTCCCTGCTGCTGTTCCAGGTCACTGTCCTTGCAGCAGGAAGAGCAGAACAAGGAAAAGCACCTTCAGCTGCTTCAGTTAGTGGCTTGACATCTTAATGCAAATACACCTTCATATGAAGTTAAATGAAACGGTGTGTGGAGGCAGATTAAACAAGAGAGTACCTCTGAGTCCTTGCATCCCAGTATGAGTTGTTTTGAAGAGGTTGCACATAGTCATATAAACCCTCTTAGAAAACTGCGTTTGGGAACTTGGGGAAATGGATGAATTCTCAAAATACTAAAAAGGACAAATAAAATGCCTAGTTTAATAAAGAAGGAGGCAATGAGGGAGTAGAGGGAAAGAAAGAGACAGAGGGAGAGGAGACAGAAGAAGAGAAAGCTGGAACAGAGAATTACAGACTAACCAGCTCAACCTGAGTTCCCAGAAAAACACTGGGACAAATAGTCTAACTGTCTGTAAGCACCTTGAAGTTAACAATGGAGACAAACAACAGCCAACAGGGATTTGTCAAGAAGAAATTGCATCAAATCAATCTAATTTTCTTCTATGATAAGGTAACATATCTTGTGGACAGAAGGAAAGCAGGAGATGTAATATAGCTTGACTCTAATGTAGCATGTGACATTCTCATTAAGATGTTAGAGAAATCAGGTCGGGAGGAAAATCCTATAAACCAGTGACAAAAAAATACTAGAAAAACACAGCTGCAGTTGCCATTAATCTACAGTCTAACTGGAAGGATGTATTTATTGAATTAGGGTCTTTGGAAGTGTCTCCTGCATCCAGAAACATTTGATCTCTTCAGCTACTTCAGTTCTCTGTGCCCTAATATGAGGTTCTGAACTTTGGTAGAATTATTAACTGCAAAATAACACAGAACAGCTGGTGTAGTACTGATTCTTTAAGGAAAGAGCCATGTTATAGATCATAAGTTGAACACAAGTCAGTAATGGTGTGCTATTGTGAAAAAACTCAGATTTTTTACTGGGATTTTCAAACAGGAGTGCAGACTGCAAAGCATGGATTAGTCTTTCCACCCTGATCAGAACTGGCTGGAACTAGCTGGGTTAATATATCTGGTCTGAGGCACTCAAGTCGGATTTATAGCAAGTTCAGAGGTGAGCAGCAAGGTTCACTACAAGGTACAGGCTGCCAGGAAACACTGAAGGAAACAGAGTTGCTCAGAATAAAGAGAAGACTGAGGGGAGAGACGGTAGTAATCTTCAAATATAAAAGGATGTTGAAAAGAAAAAGGAAATAATTTGTTTGCCTTGTCCAACTTAAAGAGAATTTTAGGTAATGGGCTTGCAGCAGTACAGACCTAATACAGCCCTTGGGAAGAAATTTCTCAGGGACAGTTGAGTGCTGTTGTAGATTGTGCAGGGAGGATGTGCAATTGCCTTTATTTTCTATGAATGTCATCAGTGGCGTAGGTTTAGTAGATCCCACCTTGGACTAGATGACCTCTGAAAGTCCTTTCCACATCTCTGTCTTCATGAGGAGAGTACATCTGAAGTGGTGCTGAAAGCAAAAACAAATTGGGGGAAACTGAACATTGTTCCTCGTGAGAAGAGATGCTGAGATGCTCCTTTATGTTACAAGTTTCTATAACAGAACAGAATGGAAAAAGCAGGCTATGTGTTGGGATAAATATGGGCAATTTGCATTGACATTGAGAGGAATTACAGACCAGAAGTTTCAGTGAATGTTTCTATAAATATATTACATGTCTCCATAGAAACATATATAAAATAATTTAAAAGTCATACATTTTAGTCCTGCATTGCTATATGTTGATAAATTACAATTTACTCTTTACATAATATTGTGGTTTGTGTAATACATGGTAAATATTATTTTTAATGATTTTATTTTGATGACAATGGTGTACCAGTAGACAATGTGAGGAGACAGCTAGGGAAAAGTTTTTCTCAGATACATGAGTAAGAGTCCCCCTGAGTTAAGGAGGACTTGATATAAAATTGAGTTTGAATGTTGTATAAAATAGTTTGTACAATTTGTTTAGCACCAGTTTTCATTTCAATATTCTCTCTTTATTCTCAAAGAAATAAGAATGTTTTGATGTTTGAATGTTAAGGTTTTCCATTTTTGTATTACTTCCTTTAAAGTGAATAAAATGTTTGTATATATGTGATTTCACTGTCCAGTCTTTTAGCTTAGACACTTTAATAGGACCTGCTTCTGAATATAATTAATTCCTTTCATATTTAATGATCAGAACCAAGGTGCTGCTATCTTCATGACACCTCCACCTTAGTCACTGACATTAACTTCAGATGCAAAACTCTATTAAAAAGGCTGTCTGAAGCTAACTTTTGATAAATTTTATTCTTGATTTAAGAAACATATCTCAAGTCTTCAAGGTTATAGTATTTTTCTATCTGTAACAATTTGATTTCTGGAGAGAGGTAAAATAATTTCCTCTTGCTGACAAATCTATAGTAGATTTTAACAACGAGTTAATTTAGGATAGCAGAAATTGTACAGATCTACTGTATCCTTTCCTACATACAAAACTGATCCGTAACCATCAAATATCACACTCTTTCCTGCAAATTTATTTTTTTTCTTGCTTATCCTTTTTTATCTGAACTTTTAAGAGAAATCTCAGGCTAAAACTGCCTATCTACAGTGGATGAAGAGCTTTTTAATTTTACTTCAAAGGGGTTGTCAGTGCCTTCTGTAATACAATGGTAATTATTTATTTCAGAAAACACTATCTATCTGTTCTGATACCAGTATGTTTATTTTTTGTAACTAATAAAACGAAGAACTAGAGGAACACATCACAACAAATATTTCTTTCACGATACAGTTTGAATGATGTGTTAGTGTTTGTACCACAGGTAAATTCAAAATTTCATGCTCTTGATGGTCCTTAGCCATGGCCATCACCTTCATCACACAGTTTGTTGATAGCTTTATTGTGCCCTAACTATCTGAAGGGCTCAATTTGTAAATGTCAGCTCTAAAATATCCTGGATGACAACTAAAAGGGTGAAAAAAAAAAAAATCAGAGGTCACATGAATTCCTGTGCTGTACTGGGAAAACTATAATTTGGTCAGTAAAACTGATGTGTTCACTTCAGTGTTCATTCTTCCACCTTCTATCTGGTTTACTGCTTTCCAAATGGTGTAAAGGATAGTCCTTCACCTTGCTAGAAAGAAAAGGACATTTGCCTAAGTAGTTTCAATCTATAACAAATTATAAGATAGGCAAGCTGTGTTTTTGGTTTTTTTGTTTTTGTTTTTTTTGTGAGGGAGGTTGGGTTTTTGTTAACATGAGCCTGCAATTCCTTTTTAGTCTCTTTCTCTGTCCTGGGTTCAACCCAGGACACTCTTCCATCTGTGTGGAGCTAATCACAGGTGAGTCCATCATGAAACAAGTTTTTAATTTTGCACCCAGAATTTGAGCAAGGTGCCAGGACAGCTGGTTGCTGAGAAAAAGCTAAACTGATATTAGCAAACATAAGAAACATAATAGCACAGCAGTTTTTCTGCTATTTTTAGGAAACAGGTGTTGCATTTAAACTTCCTAATCTCCCCAGTGAAAGTAAATTTATAAGTGATACTGCTTTCAGTTTTCCCATTTCCCAGAAGCCAACCTTAAAATTTCCTATTCAGCTACAACCTGTATATTGAAATGTTGGGAAGATGCACATTACTCTAACATCAGTGAGTACCAGGGTGGGCAGACTCAGAACATTGATTATTTGGTTTGTCAGTTGAGCGGGAAAAATTCACTTCTGTACTTTATTACAGAAACCTGTTGAAGACATAACTGAAAGATCTTTGCAACATGACTCAGGTGCCATGTGTTGGAAAGGATAACAGAGGCCGAATGAGGCACTGGAACACATTATACAGTATTGACCAGAGTACTGATGTTTTGTAGTAGATGATGTACTACCATGGAAACTTAGACTGTCTTATTTTCCTGCTTGGCAGTAATGCTGAGTCACCGAGTTGGTCTAAACAAGTCATTTAAGCTTCTTTAACTCTCAGTTTTGCTACCTTCAAAAAGGTTGTGGTGTTTTGTAAAAGAAATTGAGAGCTACAGACTAATGAAAGCACTCTATCAGCAGAAATAGTGTTAGTATTAATTATCTAACTAAAATTATATACAAACATTGAGTATGTATCACCACCTGTTTTCTAACACAACTGTAACATTTGTTTTCAGTTTCTCTTCTCTCAAGACTGTATAATTATCGTCTAAGAAAGCAAACATTTAAAGATACTGGTATCAAGCCAGGAGCACCTGATTGAGCTTTAAAATACATTGCAGTGAAGGATGAGAGAGCTACAAGCTGATGTGGAAAGACTTTATTGTTGACTTTTCTTATGATGCCTCTTGCCATTACTTTTTTTTGCTCCCCTTGCAAAATAAAATCCTTCATTCCTACATTCATTTCTCCCAAGGGAACACAATGAGGCTCGGTGTCAACAATACAGTAAAGCTGGTGTAAGGGATCCTAATACTAGATTACAACCACTATGGCCACACTACAGCTCTGACTTAGTGTGTCGGTCTGGCAGTTCAGACTTCATCCTGAATATCTGACAGACTAACTTTGCCCTACATCAGGTATTCTCCATTCTTTATTATAAATGATATATTACATATTTTGCCTAATCCAACTGCAAGGCTGGCATATGTCAGCCTTATTTTAGATGATTGTTATACTAGGAAGTGATGCAGTAATACATAAATCCAGTAATAATAACTATGGAACCACAATCTGATAGATATTTAACCATGTCACACTGGAGAAAGGTGGTCAGATGTAACAGAGGTATAATAAGGTTAAATAGAAAAGGGTCAGTTTCTTGCCACATGCATTTTAGCTCTGTTTATAATTCACTGCAGACAAAGGTCACTTGCAAGGTTTATGCTATTTAGTTACTTATTTAGGATCTAACTTTATCTCTGTTAAAATCAAGAGAAACATTCCTGTGAAGGTATCAGAGAACTGAGCATTTTGTCTCTGCAGACTTTTTAAATTTCTGTTCAGTCACATGTTTCAGCTGATCTAGTATGTTGAAAAATATGTCCAGAGCAAAAGTCAGTCACAAAAAAAAAAAATTAAAGTATCAGTTACAAGGAGCTTTGCCCCACCACGTAGCAAAGGAGAGACTCACGAGGAGTGCAATGTTGAGGGGTATTAATGACAAGGCTTACAGCCCCTGCAGGTCTCCCAGGAGATTTGTGTTTTGCGGTCACAGAGAAGGTCCCCTGATACCCCAGTCCGATATGTGACCAATCCACCTGTGACATGCTAAGGTAAGGCTTCATGTTTTGGTACCTTTAAAGGGAAACCATACAATTCTGGATGATACTGATAAGACCCAGAATTAATCTAAGAAGCTCACCATACATGACAGGCAAGTTAAAAGAGATTAAAAATGAGCTCTTGGCTGTACACAGTGAGCTTTCTTATTCTCATGTATTCCTGTTATTTGGCCTGGAAGAGAGGGTGAGACATGTAGGATATGTAACTGATTGCTTGAAGGTTTGTCACCATGTATCCTGAGAACTGAGCCTCAGGGTAAAAAGTTACTGTGTTCTGCATATAAAACGAAAAAGGAAACAACAGAAAAACTGGAAGTTTTCTCTGTGAGTATAGATGAAAATACAAGAGACCAAGGGAATTCAAACTTTACCACTGACTGTTAAGGACACAACGAAAATTAAACTGAGAATTATTTAATAGCTGCGAGACATGCAATAAAATATTTGTCAGACAAAAGTGTATGTCATTTTTATGAAGATATTCACCGGTGAGTATCAGTTGTTTCATAATATATGTCATACCTCACTAGCTTATTAGTTTGCTTTTATGAACATGTCTTCCCAAAAGAAGTTGATTTTTTTTCTCCTTTTTTATTATTGTTTTGTTACAATTCATCATTAAATACCTGGAGACAGAAATTTTGAAGATGAAAAGCACGTTGACTGTAAATCATGTTATACTGCGTTTTATTTGTATAAAATTATTGAATAATTTTCCTGTTTGATGCATTTGCATCTTTTTGGTATAGTGAAAGTTTGTACAAATTTGCTATCAAGCATAATAAAAGTCAAAAAAGTCAAAAGTGGAATATGTTCTTTCTTTGTTGTCCTAACAAACAACTTCATGCATTGTTCATGCCTATACTGCAATATAATCTAGACATAGACAAAGCAGCCTAGCTGTCTGTGGTAACTTATGGCAACACAAAATTTGTTGGGGTAGCTCATCCCACTTCTCAGTCTGTGTTACTTCTTTAGAGATCATAATTTTTCAGATAGTTTAAGAAATCTTCTCCATTCATTCCTCCTTTATACATAGATGATTGTGCAACTGCAGGACGTACCGGATCTGGCTGACTGGAAGTGCCCTGGAAAAGAAGGGGTAGGGGGAATACCTTTTTTTTTTTTTTTAGCTGGAAAATGTTTAATACCTGCTTTTTTTTGTTGTCTCTTTGAAGTACAGGTGGTAGCAAAAGGACAGGAAGGAGCAGTCAAGCTGACGCCTGCATAAGGCATCCCCGCTGCTGAGACAGACCTGGGTAACCACTTTGTGACTGCAGATGTACCTCCACGAGTATTATCTTTAATGGCACAGTTGAGTATGTGCTAGTAACAGAAATGACCACTGAAAAAGTCTTTCCAATCACCCCTCCTTTTGTGAGGTTATTTTGAAATTACTTTATTTAAATGACTTGTTTTATAATACAACTATCCCAAACAGAGCCTACCAACAGAGATAGGAAAGGCTGAAATCAGCAAGCAGGGTCAGTTCTGGGCTGTGTTATCAGAGAAAAAAGTTAGTTTGAGTTACATCCAGAAATGTAAACCAGTGTTTGTACCTCCCCAAACTATATGGTTTTGTATTTTAAACCCTAAATTCTGAAACCAGGACTGCTTGTGGAGAACAGGCAAGACTGATTGTTAACCTTTAGTTGCTCATTTATTTCACAGGTGATCACTGGTATGTTCTAGCACCTGTGAAGACCAAGAATGGTTCCTGATTGCACAGTAGGGTAAATTTGTCCCTGATTATGTATGTTTCCCTACAGAAGCTAACAGTAGTCCATCTCCTGAAGTGGTTTGATGCTGAGCTTTATTAAATATTAACACATCCTAACTCAGCCTCTCTTCATTTCATAGGCATGTAAGAAACACAGACGTACACAAACATACTAGCACAGGAAACTGAAGACCATGAAAAGAGGAGGAGACAGGAGAATGGTCTAAGTAAGGGGGTGAAAAAAACAAAAGAATGGTTTACACATATTTCTCCTAGGGAGATATTCAGATCACTTTACCTGTACAGAGACACTAGACTTAAGGAGCCTCCTGGTGAACTCTGACTGTTTTGGAGGTTGCTATTCCCAGCTGACATAACAGAATCATAAAGCATAGAATGGTTTGGGTTCGAAAGGACCTTAAAGATCATCCAGTTCCAACCCCCTTAATGTGGGCAGGGACACCTTCCACTAGACCAGGTTGTTCAAAGGTTCAACCAACTTGGCCTTGAACACCTCCAGGGATGGGGCATCCACAGCTTCCCTGGGCAACCTGTTCCAGTGTCTCACCACCCTCACAGTAAAAAATTTCTTCCTAATATCTAATCTAAATCTACTATCTTTCAGATTAAAACCATTACCGCTCATCCTATCGCTACACTGCCTGGTAAGGAGTGCCTCCCCATCTCTCCTGCAGGCTCCCATTAAGTACTGGAAGGCTTCTAAGATGTCCCTCCGGAGCCTTCTCTTCTCTAGAATATCCTATATCCTGCCATTCTACTAGAGGAGCCTCTTGCCATACGTAACACAGTTGGCAGAAATTAACATATGCCCAGACCTCAGCACCATCATTTACAGCCCAGCATACTACTTTGAACCGACTCCAGTTTAGCTTTGTGCCTGTACACATAAGTCTGTCAGAAGGGCAGGTGGATAGCAGGGTGTCAGTAAGTGCCCAAATAGCCCTGTAAATACTTGGATGATCCCATCTGGAGGTACCTTTAATATAACTCAGTTTTCAACCAATTTAACCCTATTAAAGATTTCTACACTGATTTAGTTAAAACATTTTTTTTCCATCAGTTTAATTTCCTACCTCACATTCCTTTATTTGCTTTCTTCAGTCCTTTGATTTCCCTATCTCTGCCTTTCTTTCTGCCCAGTCTTCCTTTCTTCTTATCCTTTAGAAGTCAACCATCCAAGAGATTGAACAGGCAATCCCCATGTTCACATGAGGTAAGTTTGTAAGTACGAGCTCTATGAATGTAAAGGGGACATTTACCATCCTAGTCAAGGTAAAGCTGGCAAGGAAAAATGCCTACAGAAAATATATGTGCTTGTCATGCAAAGATGCATAGCTACTTTAAGCCGACAGGTTCATGCAGCGTATTTCAGCAGACTTGGGCTATTTCAGTTCACTGTTTGCATATTTTATATCAAGTGACCTGCCAAATGTCATGAAGAGGTGAACAGGGAATAGAGAAATCAGTCAAGGTGATGGATGAGCTGCAGACTTGATTATTTATTCAAATTATTCTCACAATGATTGAGTCTTGCTGATTGCAGACAGCATTTTGTCACTATCATTAGGAAAGGGCAAAGGTGACAGGAATTTAATGGCCAAATTAGAGTTATTGAACAGCGCTGAGTATGACTATATTTTTAAAATCCTAAGCAGAAGACTGTCTTTATCAGTGACCAGCAACATTTAGAGCTCTTTTCTCTAAGCTGTCTGTGTTTTTGCTGTTGACAGTGTGTATGCAACTCCAAAGGCATTCCAGAGTGGTTTTTTCAGTATCTCCCAGGTTCCCTTGAGGACCTTTCTCTCAAAAGAAACATGGCTTCTCCTCATCCCTTCCTACACCCCTTGAAATATTTGAAAACATACTTCAAATATATCTCTGCACTCTCCTCTCTTTCCTTGTGATGTCAGTCATCACATCGGTGCGAGGGAAGCAGCAAGGAGAAGGCAGCAAGGTGGGCTGATGCTGAAAGGGGACCCGCTGCACCACAGGTCAGGGCTCCCCTTGGCTTCTAAGGGTCTGAGATTTCCTATGAAGGCTCCAACACATTTATACACAATCATACACATCTTTTTATTCTGTAGCAACACTGAGACTGTGTTTGATGTGAAGAGAGTGTGGAGGGCACAGAGATGGTGAAAAGGACACATTTTTCCCAAATGTCATAAAATTCGTCCTTTTTTTCCCCTCCAGAAACACAGATGTTTAGGTCTGTATTGTGCTAAGCATGCTGATACACTCCTTTGATTGACGATGACCAGCTCATACTTGCACTCTTAATACAAATGACATGTATGCTCCATTAAATGAAGATAAGATATTTAAAATGAAGATAAGATATTTAAAAATAACTTTCCACCTTCTTTGAAAGAAAAATAATATAAGCCCAGTCTACAGTCCCTTTCAAAAGGATCAACTTGTAAGAAATTCAGAGGTATTGAAATGTCATCATCTATTAGACACTGACTCACATAAAGTGTTGCAAAAATTTAAAAAAAAATTTTTTCCACATTATAAAATATATTTGGTGAGTTTTCAACCAAATTAATTTAATGCATGTTAGTGAGATTTCACCAAGAAATTTAAGATGCTGCAACATTAGAAAGATTTCAAAACATGTTAGTAATTTGCTTATTTTCAGATATTATGGTAAAAAAGACAAAGGAAAAGGATATGCAAAAGAAAAATACAGCAAGAAGAGAAAGAAAACAATTTATAATCATAGATATCTTCAGTCTCACTGGGAAACAAACCTAGCGGTGCATCAGTCTAAATGGTAGACTGAAATATGATTTAAAAGTTTCTCCTGTCATAAATAACTTATAAAATGTTTCCCTTTGCCTCCATCTTTTAAAGCAGCTCATGTAAACATTTATTTTTGATTAAACATGAAAATATTTTAAATAAATTGCTTGATTATTGAAAACCTGTATTTAAATATCAAAAGATTTTATGTAAGCTCACACCTTTGTAAAAATCTTTTGTAATTATAAAATTCATGATTCAATACTTTTAATTTAAGATTATACAGTTAAACCTGGCTTCATCCCATCTAACTCTATGTACTTAAATGAAACACCTCAGATAGGACAGTTGTTCTCCTGAGTTCACTCTGCAGGCAAGTGTTTATGGAAGGTCATTTGAACCTATGTTTGGCACCAGTGCAGTTTGTTGTGTGGCAGGTTGGATTGGGATGTTTGTTCCTACTACCTGGAATTTCTGCTATGATTCCAGAGTTCATTATCTGGAGATGAATGTTAGGAAAAATACACCAGTGTATGTTCGTTTATCAGAGGATTACTGGGAATTGCTGGCATTGGTCATCTGAAAACCAGGTGATATCAGGGTCCATAAACTGAAGCATTTGCAGCACAGTTCAGAGGAACTGCTGACATTATCATCGAATCACGAATACTTTGAGTTGGGAGGGACCTTTAAAGGTCATCTAGTCCAACCCCCTATCTATCAGGACTCTTGTCCAGCTTGAGGAGGAGTACTACATAAAAAATCTCACCAGTCAGAAAAGATAAATCCAAAGTGACAGATGTATGGGGAAGTGCCCCTTGCATTATCATAAGAGTGCAAAGCCTTTCTTATGAGAGCAGCCAAAACACTTTGGGCTTTTCATCTTAAAAAACAAGGCTGAGCTGACATGATTTCTCTCTATAAACTTATCAGGTTCACTACATGTGGGTCAAAAATACTAAAACAAACCATGTATATAAGAACAACTAGAAACAATTGAATTCTATATTAAGGCTTCAGATTAAAGATTTTTAGTTCTCAGAGAAATGAGATTCTGTAACCATTTTCCAAAGACATGCTGAAGACAAAAAAATATATTACATTCATAATGCAGTTTACAAAGGACACTACAAAAAGTATTTGTTTCAGTTAGTGAGGCACAAGATCTGGTAAGCCACTCTGTAGTGTTCCTGTTTCGAAAAAATGTGAATTTTATGATGTTAAAATTGACTAGATTAGACCTTGCAGACCAATTTAAAACAATGGAATTTCATACAATCTCCAAAATTACCAGCAGGACAAGTTTTCCATGGGAAAAAAAAATATTTTAGAATTTCCCAAAGCTACTAAGCTTCAGGAATAGGGAGATGCATTTTCAGCTTCAGCTTGCTGCTCTCCCCCCTCGATCCCCAGCTCTTTATTTTGAACTGACTTACAGAGAGAAATTATAATTCAAACCAGTCCTTAAAGAGAACATAAGATATTAACCAGGTTCCTTATTTGCTTTTTCTCTGCACAGTCTCAAAAGTCTCCAGTTCCTTGCTTGACTGGTCTTTAAATAGTGTATGGACGTGACTGATAAATTGCCCTTTGTATGGACAAGAGTGGGATCTGTCCAAGCATTAGTTAATGTCCTTTATCTCTGTGATATATAAATTAAACTCCACTTTCTACTCAAAAATAGAATTAACATTTTACAGAAAAGTGGTCAGGTTATTTTCAGGTTTGTCTCTAACATTTGTTTCCAATTCCAATGTTAAAAGGCATCTTAGGGATTGAAAAGGCTCCTGCAGAGCTCTTGGTGATCATCCTCTTTGCAAGGTGTAGAAGAGGTACAATGAATACTGAGAGTGGGAAGACTTTGGGTTACAGGTCCTTCATTATAACATGTTTTGTGAGCTTCTTGTTCTCACAGTCTTAACAACATGATAAAGAGAGCTTAGAGAATATCAATTTACATGACGTTCAATAGGGCTGCTAACTGGAAGCCAAGTCAATGCAGAATCAGGTTTGGCAAGCTAAATCTTGATAAGGTCTGAAGTAAAACACTAGTTGTTCATTCATTGCCTTTTGTTCCGCTGATCAGTGGCAGAAAAAGATAAGTCTATTGTGAAGCCTTATTTTGTAAGCCATAGGGGAGCATCTAAACATGACAGCACATAGCAATAACTGTCTAAATTAGGCACCAGCTTGTAAACACCACTTTGTATTGCACTTATGGAATTCAGCATACTTGTACTATTGACTGTGTTAACTATTATATTTAGTTAGGAACAAAGCAAAAATCACATATGTTGCTGAACTCTTATTACATCAGATTCCACTGCGACAGTCTAAATTCAGCTTCCTGCACAATTTCAGGAAAATTCGCAGCCAAATAACTAGGACGCCAATAGCAAATAAAACAAAGAATTAACAGTGAAAGGAAAATATTACCTGCAGTAAAAATGACAACAGTTATTTTGCAAAGGCAATTATTTAAGTATATATATATATCACATATCATATGAACAAGAATGAGTTTCCAGCATTCAAACACAGTATGGCAAATATCCAATGCAGACATTGCTAAAATAGAAACACAAAACTAAACAGAGAAGTTTCTCTTGAACTACTGGTAAGCTGCCTTTACTTCTCCATGCCCTTACCTGAAGATACATGCATTTGAGAGCTTACTTGCATCATATCTGTTCAGCTGTATTTCAGCAATAACAGTATTACATTACAATACAATAATAATACAAGAAGATTAAAGCCTCCTGAGCTGTTTATGCTAATGATGTTTTATTGTGAATAATGATCTGTTTCCCTTTCCTGTTCCACCTTTCTTATATTTGTAAAATGTATTGCATTACTGATAGGATTGCTTCTACAAGAAAATATATTTTAATTAGTAAGATAAGTTGTTTATTTAGCCCATTTTTAAACATTCTCAGAAGTGTGAGTTTAAAATACATGGTTCAAATTCTTATGCACTATACTAGCAGAGATCAAAGAGAACTCAACTGAGATCCATACAGAATCTTGGGATTTATCCTAGTAAAAATATCTATCTCAGGTTTTTCCATATGATTTACCACACCTGCCAAGTCTACCAACCACTTCATTTCCTAAGTGTTATTAGTCCATTTAAGTTTAATGAACACACTACTTGGAGCTTTTCATTCAGTTCTAAAAATTGTACTGAGACCAGGAAAAATGTTAACCTGGAAGGTTTGGTAAAAAGAAGATAATGCCTGCCACACTTTCAGAAAGCCATTATCAATTGCACCAGGAAGAACAGGAGGAGAATTTGCAGTGATGAATATTTAAACTGGGGTTTTTTGTTTGTTTTTGTTTGGTTTTTTTAATGTGCATGTTCAAAAATCGGTTCTGAAACCCTTCTAAGTTGTCAACAATTAATAGATAAAACTTATCTGTCAACATTTGATTACTAGCGAGTTGTTTATTTCAATCATCTCTCATTTGTGCTACATGATTGGTACTTGTCTGTTGATAGTCTTCAAATATTTACAGATCATGAAAAACATAAATATTCTACAGATACATATTTTTACATTTATATTAAAATCCATTAAAATTTCTGGATTAATGAGTACAAATCTGAAGAATCCATTGGCTCTCCTACTATTTGAAAATGTTAACCCTGGCTGCTAACTAAATCTATATATATATCAAAGATGGCATTTGTAAATTACCATGTTTCTCAAGCAGTTCTACCCGGTACTTAATAACACTGAATTCTCTACGAAAAAAAAAGTGTGAATTTACACTACAGTTTTGTACAACTATCTGGTCAGATGATGCAGGAAGACAGAGCCAGATTCTTCTTAGAGGTACACAACAATGGGACACGAGTCTAAAGACACAGGTTGGAGCACTGGAAATTTTAATTGCATATCAAGATCCTTTTTTTTTAACCATTGGGATGGTAGAATACAGGAACAGAACATGCAGAGACATTATGGCATCTCCAACTTTGGATGGGTTCAAAGCTCAGCTAGACAAGTTGATTTGGTTAGACCTGCTCTGAGCAGGGGTTTAGACCAGTTGACTTCATGAGGTCCAGTCCAGCCTGAACTATTTTGTGATCTTATGTTCAGTTAAACACTTTTAGGATCCATTTCCTTTATGCAAGTGCCTATTAGAAAAAAATTATTAAAAAGTAGTTTTTTCTAAAAGTTTTTCCTCTATTAATCTGGATTGAAACTAGTCAAGGGGCTGGTTGTAAACTTTCAGAGAGAGCGATTGCATAAATTGTGTTCCACAGAAAACCAAGAAAAAATGCAATTGATCACATGTAGCTCTTTAGAATAGCCACATCCAGGTTATATTTAACTTTCTTCCATCTGAAAAAGTAAAAGATTCAGGGAACAAAGCACCATTGTTGAGAACATTAATTTTGGACGCTGTCAGCCAGGCCCAAGTCAAAGCTTTCTTTGTTAGGAAGTCAAATCTTCTCATTCTCTTAAAAAGCCAAAACACTGTAGAAACAAAGACTGCACATAAGGGGACAAGGAGACCAAAACCCAGCTGAGTTTCTCAGTGCAGCTCCAGAACAAACTACAGATCAGGTTTACAGCTGGTGTCAATATGACTAGATCATCTAACCATCAGATGAACAGCTGGTCCCATACACAAGGTTAAGCAATAAACCTTTTTATAGAAGAGAAGAATTAACATGACAGCTCAAAAACACAGTGCTTCAAACGTTTTGGCAAAACTTCTTAGTGGGGTATATATTTCATCATAGCCTTAACCCTGGAAGACCTTGTACAATAGAGTCTAGTCTTTTGGATGTGGCAAGCCACATAACCCTTTCATACAGATATTTCAGTGCTCAGTGCCTCAGCCTCTACCTTGCCCTGCTTAGAAGACAGCACATGTCATCAAAATCAGTGTCACCATAATTCTGTTTCAGCCTGGCTCCTGCAGCAGAGATCATGTGAGGGATTTAGGCCACACAGCAAAAGGTCTGTTGTCTGAGCAGTGAGATGAATGCCCCATGACCAGGATGCTGTTGCTCCAGGTCACAGGATAGATATCCTCCTGTGGTTTGATGGTGGTATGTAGATATACTTCACTACTGCGGCAGCCCAGATCTGCTGTACGGCAGGGTGTTGGCCACCTTAGCTTCACATACAGAATAGCATTACTGTCAGTGTCAGGCTTCTGGTAAGACAAAAAGTATTCAAGAGGAGGCAAAGGCCAAATCTGTCCTTTTTTTTTGTTTTCTTTCCAATTACACTACTAAGAGAGTCTAAATAACTTTTTTTTTATATAATTTCAATAGTAAAATCTCAGAAAACCCACAGGTAGACCTTCTTACATTATAGGATAAACTGCAGAGGGCAATTCAATTTACACTTCAAAAATAAATTTCATTCAGTATTAGAAGAAGCTAAATAAACAAAAGCCACTTAAATATTATTTTTAATTCACTAATGAAAATCTAGTTGTGTAAAAATATCCATTTGGGATGAAAAATGAGCTGATCTGGAATGTAAACCATCCAGGTTTATGAGCTTGGTCTATTAAATATGTGGACGTTTTCATCATTTAATGTGGATTGATCAAAGCAGAACATGAACACATACATCTTCATCGGCTGTCAAGTATGGAGCTCATAGGCATGGAGACCATACTAGTTGGACCTAAGAAGGTAAGTCAGCAAATCTTGCAACCTTCTGCTCATTTCTTCCTTCCTGCCCCTTGTACCCTCTCAAGTGATACCTGCCTAGTCCCTCTCTCTCCCAGAAACTTCACTCAACTTAGAATCTTCCATTACAAATCTTTGAGGAAGTCTTCATCAAAACTAGGAAAGCTAGAAATTAAATTTAAAAATACAAAGAAAGCAGGGATTTTTGTGCAATAAAATGTCTCCAGAAGGTATATCTTTAGCTAATGAAACATGAGATCCATGATGAAAGTGAGAGACTTAGCAACAGTCCAGATATACCCCTCTTACCAAAAACAGCCTCCATTCATCATTGTGTAAGGAGAAATTAGTATTCTTTCAACATGAAATTTCAGCATAAGAAATCTCTGTGTGAAGAGAAGAAAAAAAAAAAGGATTATATTTGTCTCCTATAAAAAAGGAGCAACTACATTTCAGGGGAGAGGAAAAGAGGGGGTTTAAGTTAAACCTCTATGTGGGTCTGCAGGAGATGGAACATACAAGTTAAAATTCATGTATGAAAGACCATAAAATGGAGTCTGGTAATTGGAGCACCCATAATCCATCTTCTGGACATATAGAAGGAAAGGTCAGGAAGGATCTTTTTATTTCTGTCACACATAAGGTTTTCTAAATCTTTGAAACTACTATTTCACATTTCACAGATAAGTATTGGTTGTTCTTGCTGTAGTGTGGGTTGAATGAAAGGTGATTTCAGGGTAAAGGACAGTTTCAGGGTAACTGGCTATCATCAGGGCGTCATTCCTGTGCAGTGGAAATTCTGGATTGTTCTTGTGACACCTGCCATTTCAGCTCTGAGAGAACAGTTTGGCACAAGGAAGCAACTCGCAGGTTGACATATTAAAAATCCTATATGGAGAGCAAAATCAGCTCACTTAAAATAAACACCTGTGGCTGTGGCTGAATATCTCCCTGTCCTCCACTGACTAGGTCTCCACTGACTACGGTGAGAGCTTAGGTGCTCTGCCGACACAGAGACAAAATCACACCCCAAATGTGCATTGTATAGATGCTCTGCTCAGCAGCTGACAGAACAGGCAAGGTTTGAGAAGAACTCTCTTTCAACAGCCAGCACTTGCTAAAAACTTTCTGGCACTGGGAAAAGGCTTTGTGAGGAATGTCAGTAAAGTCCAAAAGCCCCAAGTGACTGTAAAACGGCAAATAAGCACATGCCTGCGTAAATCAAATATGGCACAAAAAGCCCTGTGCTGGTGGTGACTGAGTCTCCTAAAGAAACTGAAGCAGTTTACTTACTGTCTTTAGCACTGCTGGGTCTGAGCCAGACAGCCTTTCCTTCTAGAAGGGTGTACTTAATGTGACCGTAGTGCCACCGTAACACTACGCTGATGCTCTGAGCTTCGGTTTCATATTTCTGCCTGGCACTGCACTGTGCTATACAGACACATCAGTTTGGAGACCTTTAACTCCACTGTGAGCATGCCCTGTGTTTCTGCCAGAAAGCGGGCACCAAAAAGTCTAAAGCCTGAAATCTCTGAACAGCCAGTTCTGCCATAGCTAAGCCAGGGGTTGCTTTTCACGTGTGAGGAGGAGCATATCTAATGTACTGAAGAATGCAAGGCAGGAGACGCCAATATTCATCTAACTGTCCTGTTGTAGCCAGCAGCCCCAGAGTTAGAAACCAGGATGGAATCAGAGACTTGTATACACATATTAATCTGTCTATCTGAGTCAAAAAACTGCCTCTTAAAAGAACAGACTCAGTTTTCTACAAGTTGAATTTTACCCCCCTATCAAAGACACTTAAATCTTTATTTAAATAAGGATGGAACTTCATGTGTTCTTGAAACCTCATGATTACTGAATAAAAGAGGAACATTTCCTCCTTTTGCCCCTGGGAGTGATATCTAGGCCAAGTGTCTCTTGGCACTGTAGAGGCTCCTCAGCATGAACATCAATTCCTCTCAGTCTCCACTGTGCAACCTTTTTGACTGGATGAGTCACTGCGTACGTACATGCATCCAGGCTGCAAACAGCCCCTTTCACACTGTCTTAGGGGAGGGCTGCGTGCAGCAGCCTCTCTGTTTCTGACCCTGGCCAATGTGTCACACAGCCTGTAGGTATGCCAGGTTTACTGTTCAGATACAGAATGATTCTTGTTGCAAGAGAATCAGGAGTTGCCAGATAGACACAGAAGATTAGTTTTGTATATGTACAGTGGATCTGGTAGTTGCAAAAAATTCTGTATTTAAAGCACATGTGCAATGAATCCTACAGCTTCCTAGAAAATGCAAGCACAGCAGCATATTTGCAGAATGGTTGCCTGACATACAGCACATTCCTTCCACTCTTCTGCCGGATGATGGAGTATGGGTAGAGCAGAAAAACCCAAGGAAAATGGTTACTGGAAACAAGCTAGTCTTGCCACTAAGACAAATCTTCTGCTGTACTGTTAGCTAATCTTGGAACTGGGAAAGACTGAACATCTCATATTCTAGGCAGGAGGTTGCTTAGAAGTTAGGAGTCTCCATACCTGTTTCCTGCCCTTGTGGATCTAGCCTGAAATATCTGGCTTATGTTGCACAGACATTACTGTGGGATATGTTGTACTTATTTCCAGGTACAAGTTTTGTAGCCTGAATTCCTAGGGTAAAACCTGTCACTCATCACCATCTGCATCTCCCAACAGCTTTTGAGCATATTAGCTCGTTTCAGTTTAATTTGATTTTGAGGAAGAGTGGCCACAGAGCTAAAGTTCCTATAAATATTTCACAGAATCACAGAATCACAGAATGTTAGGGATTGGAAGGGACCTCGAAAGATCATCTAGTCCAATCCCCCTGCCGGAGCAGGAACACCTAGATCAGATCACACAGGAACGCATCCAGGTGGGCTTTGAATGTCTCCAGAGAAGGAGACTCCACCACCTCTCTGGGCAGCCTGTTCCAGTGCTCTGTCACCCTCACNTGGACACAATATTCCAGATGCGGTCTCACCAGGGCAGAGTAGAGGGGGAGGAGAACCTCTCTTGACCTACTGACCACCCCCCTTCTGATACACCCCAGGATGCCATTGGCCTTCTTGGCCACGAGGGCACAGTGCTGGCTCATGGTCATCCTGCTGTCCACCAGGACCCCCAGGTCTATTTAAAAATGTTGCAGGTAGTGAGATTTAGGAAAAGGCTTCATCATAAGCAAATTTGTAAGAGAAAATGTGTGCCTTTAAGCACAACAGACTAGAGTATGTAGTCAAGCAGAGTGAATCCTAAGAAAGGCAAGCTGTTTGTTCTAATGGTAATGACATTACTTATTCTGTGGGACAAAGCATTAGGCTGTCCAGCTACTAGCATGGCACTCTTCAGGATAATAGCAAGAGTCTAAAAATGTCATCGAGCAAGCAACAAAATATTGTGATGGGAGAAGTTGTTTGTTTGATGTGCTTGAATGCAGAGGTTCATATCAATTCACCACAGTATGTAACATGTTTTTTAATACAAGAGGAGTCAAACACTGCATTCCAGCTCCAGCCAAACTCCTATTTACTTTGACAACTGGAATAGAGACGACTTAGTTCTTGTGTCATCTAATGCTATTTAAGTAGGATGTTGTGGTGCCACTTTCTCATAAGCCAGATTTATCATTTGAACACAAAGGTAAAAATAACGAGCAGCTTATCTACAGAAGTTAAGGAAAGATTTTTGGAAAAAAAGAGAAAATTGAGGAAGTGATTGCAATCACTAATGCAGAGAAGAATGTTTTGACAGACATAATGCCGGTACATTTTTACTTTAAGGATGATGAAAACTTACCTCACCTCACCTCTATCCTTCTCGTATCAACTTCAATAGCTGTCAGACTAGGGCATGAATGCAGTATATGGGAAAATCTGCAGTTATGATGCATTTTGTTTTACATAGTTCATTAAAGGTGTCAGCCAGTAGTAGGTAGTTACTTTCATTGAGGTTTTGGCAACATGTTTTCTGTTTAGCTTAGGATCCAGCAGTTACTGAGGGAGAGCAGATCCCAATGCTGCCTGCTAATTAGGAGCCCTACAAATGTAGGTCACAAAAACAAAAGCAAAGCTTTTCCGGAAGAAGACAAACTTGTGATTTGTGAATGAAAAGCCAGGAAGTTTTAAAAGTGAAACAGAAGTAAATTCAATCAGGCTCTTCTTACAAGTGAAAGCAGTGAAAACCCTTTGCTTTTAGCACTTGAACGGTAGAGAAAATTGTGTTAACCCTTTGTTCTTCCAGATAAACTGAAACTCCAGACAGTTAGCATTAGAAATATCTTTTCCAATATTTATCAGATGACGAGTTTGTTTTAGAAATATCATAACATCACAGGAACAACCGTTATATAGAAGCAACAGGAAAAGGGAGGTATAATAATCTGCCTTTCCCCTAGTTGTCATTAAACTAGACTTTGTTAAACCCTTCATTCAGTATCAGGTACACTTTAAATATGTCATTGCTTGATTATTTAGGTTCTTCAAATTTGCTTCCGTTGTGGAATATGTTTTTAGCTTAGTTGAGCACTTGCACATGTGAAGATCCTTCACTGAGGGAAAAGTGAAGATTTGTTCTCACGGTCACACTGTGTGACTTCTGAAGATGCAATTATTCTCTCTTTTAAAAAGACTGACAAGCTGCCTGATTATACAACCTTACAGATAATGAAAGGTATTCTAGAAAAGAGTTTACGGTAGAATGGCTCCAATCCACACATGTATAACTGCCTTCCTGAATAAATGCCTGTTATTAAAAGTCTAACAATCTTTCCCCTTACTGAATTTAATATAAGGGTCTTTTCTCTTACTTAATTTAAATGTAGACTGATTTACCAAGAAAAGTGAATCTGAACCTGAAATCAAACAAAAGACAGCCACAGCAGCCTTTCAGATGTATGTTTAGGTTTGTTTACGTTTTTAAGTCATGTCTTCCTTCCCAACAAATATTTTTAAAGTAATGTCTAGTATACACATTTTTAACCATGATGAATGTCACAGTTAAATAAGAAGGCTCAGTAGGATATGTGCTTGTCCTGCCATAACGATTCACTTGAATGAGGACTTGGGGTATCTAAGTCAGAGAGACCACTTGCTCTAGCTCTTTCTTGTCACTGACAGATTTTTTTGCAAATATCCATTCAGTATGTATTTTTCCATCATCCCAAACTTAATAAATTCTTTATTTTTGTCATCTTAGCAAACTGACAGAGATAGGATTTTAAAAGCATAATTACCTTCATCACTCTTTATCACAAATCTGGCTTTAAGAAATTACTCTTCTGAATTTTTTTCCCTCATCTGTTTAGCTGCAAAATGTAATTTTAAATTATAACCATGAAAGGCCATTGATAGGTCTGTCACAGAGACTGTAGCAACCCTTCCCTTCACAGTAGTTTCCTCAATAGTATAAAATATTTATATTCCAAATATCATCTATCTTACCAGTATATAAAAAGACAAAGCTACTGACTAGATCCTTAACTGCCTTATAAACCCACCCCTTAACCTTTTTTCCCCATTAAAACAGTGATTTAAGATCCAAATTATTTCATGGTCTTTTCTAGAGCCCAGTGTTTATGGGTTTGCAGCACAAGAAAACTGGAGTTCATTCTCCACTATACCACAGCTTCTGATCTCAGGAAAGATTCCAAATCCCACAAATTAGTACTTAAATTCTGCCTAAGTCCAAAATTGTGACCTTCAAAACCCACTGCTCAACTACTGCCAGCCCTGGGGGCATATGTTCAGACTGAGTGAATATCTCCCAAGACCTAAGTTGTAACCATGGAATTGGGTTCTGCATGACATGCAATAGAAGATATGTGGGTTTTTTAAAAAACTAATTCAAAGGAGAAGCTTTACTTTATTCAGTGGCTCAGTGATTGGAGCTCTCATCCTAGAAAAAAGTACCTTATCCCTTAAAAATGTGCAAGTACAATATTCCTACAAAAATGGTGGGCATTTTGTCCATTACCTCTGTCAAATGCCCTGAGAAATTCCTCTGGATCATAGGGTGGAGCATATTTACTTCTCATTCATTATGCATCTATAGCATATTCTCTCTTCCATCTAGAGGATTTGCCTTTATAAAGAGCCTGCATCTTTCTGACAGAACACACACAATACTTCTCTTCACATTTTGGGAGTCATACACGTAATATTACCTTTAAGTCTGATTCTGATCTGTAATCTACAGGTACATAGTTTGAGACACTTTTCCACCTGTGAAATCACAAACAATTCTACTGGCAGACACAGCAGAGAAGATAAAGTTATTCTAAAGGAAGCTGCACATGATTACCATGTGCAGATCAGGAGCACCATCAACAGAAGGAACCAGGGATGTAAATAAAAGTCCACCAGGAAAAACAGAAGGACAGAGCTAGGCTAGACTCTAATATTTCAGAAGCGTTTACTGTAGCACAAAAAATAGATATGTTGCCTAATCCCAAAAACAAAGATGTTTTGCAAAGACTTGGGACATATATAGCAATAGGTTGCTTATTGAAATTAAACGTCACTGCTTTAAGAAATTTGCTTTGCACAAACTGTTTATAGTGACTAATGCTGTATGACTGTAGATCCATTTATATTGTAAACTACAAGGAATATTTTGCCTTATGACTTTAAAATGTTGAAAATGGAAGCAAAAATATTTTCAACTGTTAGCAAAAAAGGGAAATGTATATCCCTAAGTCATAGGAATACTATGCAAATAGAGACCTAAAGTTATAAGGCTAATACACAAGAAACTTTCATTTCCAGAGGAAAAAACCTCAGGGGGAAAAGAAAAAAAAAAAAGGAACAAAAAGATCCCTTTGTAATACAGCGCAACACAACAGAGAGCTATGGGGA
This sequence comes from Syrrhaptes paradoxus, assembly GCA_013400615.1. NCBI lineage: Eukaryota > Metazoa > Chordata > Aves > Pterocliformes > Pteroclidae > Syrrhaptes > Syrrhaptes paradoxus. Next base: position 48,054 of record VZTO01015645.1, read on the forward strand.
AAGAATAAATCTGGCTTGTAGATTTGGAGTTTGGGGAATTTAAATTTTGTAATGCATTTTGAAACAAAGTAGCAGGTTTCAAATGAGGAATTATTTGCAGAAAGCATTCTGAAGGACTAAAGTACAGCGGTAGAATCTTTCAAGTTTTTCTCTGGAAATTTGCACTGTGCATTCTGAGCAAAAGTATTTCTCCTGAGAAGTCTGATCTTATATTTCCTTTCCCTTCTCTCCCCCACATTCTCATTTTTTCTCAAACCAGACCAAGGAAAATGTTATCCATTTTCCCTCCCAGATGCTCACCCATCTCTCTCCTATCCTTTGCTTTGATCTATTACTAACCTCTTCAATCATTGCTTAACCACAGAGCTGCTATTTCTTTTGAACTCTAAATTGAAAATAAACCGATGTACAGATTGGACTTCGGTGAACTACTTGCTTTCTTAGAGATTAATTTTGGATCTTCTGGTAGTCTAACTGAGCTTTTTTTTTCCCTTCTTAGATTTCAATCAGGAAGACCTCTTATGAGAGAATCCCTTAAAAATGCAAGCTTGTAACTGATCTAAGTAAAAGATGAAAGGACGTTTTTACTTTATTCCTATATTTCACAATATTTCTCAGTTTCATTTCTATGTGAAGAAAATATTTTAACTTCTGTAAGACAATTCGACAAGTTAGCATCTTCTGCATGAGGTAAAAGATACATATTCACATCTCTTAAATATCCTCATAGACCTGAAAACTTGAGCATCCTTCCCAAAACTTTCCTCATTCCCCCTGCTCATAATCCCTCAAGGGGCTGAGACAAGAGTAGAGGTTTTATAAGTGAGGTATTTGAGTTTTTTCATCCACAACATGAGACAAATTAGAATTACATCTGTTGTTGGCTTTGAATTGTCATCAGAATATGTGGGAGAAAAAAACTGCTACAAGAAGATAAGTTATTTTCCATCTTGCTTTATTCTTCTTCTTCACTGACTAATGGAGTATTTCAGTCATTTATTTCTGTCATAGGCATATAACAGTTTGTTTCTTAATATCTATTTATTTGTTTCCTGTCTCATTCAGTTGTCCCTTGGTTCCCAATTCAGTAAGTATATCTTTCAAGGCAGTTATGCAAGCACATAAATTACACGTGACCTAATTAGAGTCCATTAGAACTATGTGCTAAATAATCCCCTAGTCACTGTTATTCAAAGATGAGGTGCTATACTAAACCTCAACATTTCTTCCTACATCACAGGGATATATTATTTTCAATTTTTTCTTTGATGTCCTTGTTTAAATATGCCATACAGATAGCGACCATGAGATTTCCAGAAATCAGAAAACTAAACTGAATGAAAGCTTAATTAAACAAATATTAAAGATGTACTTAAGCAAATAGGTATAAAAACATAAGGTGAATAAAAAAATAACTAAAACTCAAAAGAAAGTTTAAAAATATCAAACTTAGCATAGTTCAGTATTAAAACATAACTAGAAAATAATTGTCTCATCTAGACATGAAAAAGAACTCTAGCCTTACCTTGTAGTCTTCTCAGATATTTTCTATTACAATTGAAATTCTGTAAAAATCCTGTTAAAGTAACTCTAACTTTTAATCACTTCTTAAACTTATAAAATGATGATCCCATTAAACTTGGTAAAGGTATCTTTCCTAGTGTCAGATGAAGATTATATTGCCGAAATATCTTTACTGTGATGCTCATATTGACAGATTCTCAAGAAGAAGGGATTAGGAAGCTTAAAGGATCATTCTTTAGGAGTTCTACCATTGACCTAACCTTGTTCACATTATTGATTGCATTTTTTAATTTATTTTTTCTTTGCCCAATTAACTAAATATATTTCACTTAAAGGTCCTATTCATATAGAAGCAATTATTGTCAGGGAGTCTCTTGACACAAGCCCTTTAAAGCCATCCTTTTTAGTTCTACTAGAAGCCCAAAGGAAAGCTCTTTGCTTCTATTTAATTTGGTTTATCACTTTCTCTGCTTACCGAAGGTAAGCATTTTTAATAAAGTTTTTCCACACTCTAGCAACAGGTAAAATGTTCCTTTTATCTGCTAACATTTACAGGTAGCACCTCAATAAATGTCCTTTCCTCAAGGTTCTACTTTTACAAAATTAGTATAAAGTTGCACACAACCTACTCTTACTGGGACATTTCACAACATGTTGGTCAGCAGTTTATCCGCTTATGAGTATACCTGGTATAGGTTTTTGTCCTCATTTCTCTTTCATACATGGATTATTGTGGTCTAAGTCTAATAGAGAACCTAATGGGACATCTTCGTAGGCTAATCAGATGGAGTTCTATTTTATTTTACCTTTCAGTTAGAATAATTTAATGTAATTTTCTTACGTTTGCATACTTGGTTGTTGAAGGTTTGCAGGGGAGGAGATTTGCATCCCTGTTCCCTGTGCTGGTAAGTCTTGTATCAAACAGCTGTGGTTCACCTGGCACCTCAGGGTTTCCTACTCCTGTGTAACTATGGGGCCTTCCCAAGCACAACACAAGGTTCTCCTTCTGCATATGTTTCCCCCAAGAATTTCTTGCAAAGTCAGAGTAACCTTTTGGTTTTACACTCTGAAATGTTCATACTGAATGTCTGTCAATGGGTTAGTTTCACAGGATGATCGCCTGTTATGGCAGACTTTTAGTTAATCCTACTCTTAATAAACAAATAAATAAATAAATGCTTATCCCTAAATTCACAAGAACTCTTAACCGTGAAAAGGTGTCTACATCTCTAAGCAATGACACCACTTTCTCCAGATAAAAATTTCTTGACAGCAACAGTTTTCCTCTCCAAAGGATCCCTCAGGACCTGTGTAGATAAATCATTATGAAATAAGGCCTGTGATAATTTAGTTTCATTTGCAGGATGTGTGCCTTCAATACCACAGCAGAATTAGACTGTCATTTCATAGTGTGTATATATTAGCCTTTAAACTTCTGTGGAAAAAAAACAAACATCAAACCTACAAATGTATTGTTATGTTTGTCAAAGTCTGAAAAATGACTAAATCCTTCTGTGGAAAGTGTGTCACTTCCTACAGTTATAAATCACCATGTTTATGGGAGACTTTTAGGTGAGAAAAGAAAGGATTCCTCTGCTGACAGGTACTAGCCATTAAATCTTCAAGCAGGGAAGCTCAGGTGCTAAACTGTCCTGTGAACAGGCAGTCAAGCATCTCAGCTCAGAAAATGAGTCAAACTTCAATCCAGCTACTTTAGAAATTTTCTCTGCCACCTCATGTCCCTTCTCTACAGCCCATTTGTCTGGTTCCTCTCACAGAGGTTTCAAACAAAATGAAAGTATAGAGGGAATTTACATCTAGCCAAAATTTCCTCTGCTCCTACCCCGGAGACCCTGAATTAGGCAGATGCAGAAATCCTAACTGCATCTTTGGGCTGCTCTCTACTTAAAATCCCTTTTTTAGCTATAAAGTTTTCATCTCCCTATGAAACTTTTCCCACTCTACTCTTAAGTCTACTTTTCCAGAAGTCTTGGCTTCAGCCCTTTACACTGGTATTTGGTAATTGACTTCTTAATTACATCTGCTAGAGTAGCTGGAGCTTTTTTAACCACTGCTGAGCTGCTATAGTATTGGACCTCATCACTTCAAGTTTCAAGGTCAATAAAGGCTCTCCTTGACTTGATATCAAGCAAGAATTGAGTACACAAACTTACAATATACTACAAGAAGCTTGTTGCACATACACATAGCTCTGTAATCTCGGTATATGAAACCTGTGTAGTTAAACCCTGATAAAAGGGATGAGGTCTGCTGGTACATGAGTTATTATTCTCAGAGCCATCTCTGTAGAGTCGAGGCACCTCATGTAAGATGAAGGTGTTATGATCCTGATTCAGAAATGACTCAAATACTGAAAAATGACTAGTTCTCAGAATCTGTGGGCCAGACTTCCCACTGCACTGGGAAACCATTATGCTGATAACAGGACAGAGGAGTCTTTACTGACATGGCACTAATATGAGGCAGCGAAAGAATTGGAGGCATAAATAAAGGAGCTGTGCAAATCTTAACACTGCCGTAGACGCAGGAGAAATGAGAGCATATTGCAAGCCAGATTCCCCATAAGCAGACATAAGAAAAAACCAAACAAGTACTGAAACCAGCCAACCTGACTACCGAGACTGTACCTTAATATTAGCAAAGAATATAGACAACTCAGCTGTTCAGAATAAGTCATGCAGTAAATCTGCTAGACTGTGTCACTCTTTGGACCCCATGCCAGTTTTCTTATACAGGAAGAAAGGTACAGCACTACGGTGTGGGGTAATGTGACAACTGTTGTAAGAATGGGTCAGAAACACACTCAGGCAGACAGTAGGTAGAAAATTGTAAGTTGTTCTCCTTAATTTTGCTGCAATCCTCAGGGCTGCAGGTAGATTACCTCCCCTTCATCGGTTCAGAGGTGATCACAATGTGCTGGCACAATCTCGAAGGAATATAAATCAAAACCATTTCTGCTAAACTTCCTGACCATATTTTGCTAGGTCAGTTAATCAGAAAATATCTTATAACTTTTGTCTATTTGTAATTAACAAGGCTCCAAATGAAAATAAAGAAATACAGAAAATAATGGAAATACTTTCAAGCGTCTCAGTAGTGAAAACAACCTTTACTGAAGTCTTTATCAAAATAATTTTTGTTTTTCAGAGTTTTCATAAAAAACTAATTTTAACAAAAAACAGCTGTACCTTCTGCTGAAGTAAATAGAAAATTAAAACTCAGATTGCATAGTTAAGCGCCAAATGTAATTCTGACAAATTAAATAGCCACTTCCGAACACCTTGATCCACGTCTTGATAGACAGGGTTTGGTGAGCTTAAGTAACCCGTATATGTAGTAATATTCAATGTGAAACCCAGGATGCTATGGTTAACATTTCACATAAACTGCCACACTGGTAAGTTCAATTTTATAAAATTATTAATACCTCATGTTTTACCAAATGTTTTAAACTGCCATTCGGGTTACTGAACTAGAGGAGGTAAGTATATCATGAGGTGTCCAGCATGTTAAGGATGTGAAAGCTTGTAATATATATTTGTTATTGTCAGTCTTTCTGTTTGAAGCTCTCATGGCTTCAGTACAGTATCAGTTCTCTCTTATCTCTTTTCCCAGGTTCGTTTTCAGAGGATAAAAATATATCTTTAATATAATTACAGACCTCTCGTATTCACTTGTAAAGAAATAGCTTGGATGGGGCCATATTTTAAATTTGGCATTAGTTCTAGACCTGACTCAGAGTTACTGCAAGAACCTTGCTTACAGGGATGACAGCGAATGATTCATTCAGTGCTGCTTTGTTGATCCAGCTGTAGGGCTGAATTAGACAACAAACTTCTAGAAAGAAAGACAGAAAAATATAATCTTACAGCAGAGAGTGACATGCCTTGGATCCACCAAGATGACTCACATTCCTGCAGTGAGAAATAACCCTTGTCTTAGCCAGTTCACAAATCAGCAATGATTAATCAAGCATAAAAAGACTGTCATGACTATAGCAGAATATATCCTACATGAAACCTAAATCCTTCCAAAAATATTTGTGAGCTTTTCAGTATACTCTTATCTATTACGGTTCCTTCAACCTGCACGCTGCCACTGCTGTACTCGCTTGTCACAGAATGTTATTACACTGAGGGAGAGCAGAAATTTAATTTTAAAATAATATTTTGAAGGTTTTGAATACATTTGACTTCAAATTTCTGAGTCAACTTGGGGTCCAGAAATGACTCAGAAAACTGCTTATTCTTTTAATGACCCTTTTTCGGTTTCATTTTATGCTGCACCTGTTTTTGCATCTTCCACAATCTCTTATTATATGGCATAGATTGGAAATGTGGGAACTTGCTCATCATAAATCTTGAGAGCATTCATCAATACAAAAAAAAAATGGTTAAACAATAGCAAATAAGACACATATGAGCACTCTGTACCTGTGTCTGTAATATACCACCAGAAAACACAGTTCAGAGATCAGGTCATGATCAGTCCATAGAGATAATAAGTTGGGAGGGGGCTGGAGAAAACATCATTGCATTTTTGCAAACAGACGATCATGAGGAAACTGCAATCTATTCATAGCTACAGGCAGATGGTTTCATAGATTCATGTCCAAGAACAGAAAAAAATCTCTATTTGTCAGGGAAGATACATACAGGAATTATTCACTCAGCTTAAGTAATAAGTGGGATCAGGGTAGAAAAAAATCAGATATTGATTTTTCCTTACTAAAAAGCAAGAATGTGAATGGTTAGTGCAGGTATTCATTTGGACTGTAACACCAAGCCCAGGGACCTGCTGCCTGCCCCTTGGATTAGGTTTCATTCTCACTCCCAAAGTCCCTGACAACAGGTCCACAGTTCTCAGACTGCTGACACTCCAGTCTCATCTAAGCCTTGAAGGTGCTTAAAATCAATTTGTTCCTCTGTTTCAGTGCATAAAGTTCCTCAGGACTGGCATATCGCTTACTCAGAGATGTGTTGGCTGAGGCGATAAAGCATCTACACTCGAGTGCAAGCCGACAAAAGGCACACAGCAGCTAAATCCACCCTAACTCCTTAGGGAAGCCTGATCCGTTAGACACGCTCAGGTCATGCACTGACTTCCACACAATAGCTTAACAGAATAGACTAACATTTACAATATAGGAAACCTATGCTTTTGGTTCATTTTGGCCCATGGCAGTTTTGAATCTGCAGATCCCATTTTTAAGAAGGTGTTCTTACTGCAAGGCTGTGGAACAGCCTAAGATGAAGGCTAGCCCCTACCCCTGAGGCTATTGAAAGGGTGAGGCTGAGCAGACAGTAAAGTGAGACTTAGGGCACTGGAGCAAGAGTCTGATGGGAATATAGTCCAGGAAAGTTAAAATGTCTTCATTTTTAGTAGTGTAGGCTTGGGTTCACAGAGTTGGTTGTCTAAAAGGATCTTAGGTCCCTGAAGATGGGGAATCAGCACTTGCTGAAAAATTTACACATTCAAATTCCTTGTGAACTTGTAAATAACCTGACCTCTTTTGCTGCTACTCTTCCAGTCCTTCAGTTTCACTCTGCGAAACCTTACAAGGTTTAGGCACTTTGTCTCCTGACTGAGCATGCTGTTATCTGTCATAGACAGGTGCCATTATTGTAATTTAAGATTCATAATCTAGTTCCTTATTAAACCATCTACTTCTCATAAGCACAGAGTAAAAGACAAGTTTGCCCCGCAGAAGCTCAGAAGCAGCAAAAGGCATGAAGAGAAAAGAGAGAGCCCAGCTCAGTGACTTGCTGTGGACTCAGCAGGAATGACCACATGAGAGCCCCAAGACTGCCTTGTAATCTGATATTTCAGTGTCCAGCATTAATTTCTTCCTTTCTCTGTTTCCTTTGTTATGAAGCTTGTACAAAAATGTGCATTTTCAAACTTCAAAAATCATAAGTTCCGAGTTTATCTTCATCTGTGGTTGTGGCAGAACTGTTTAAAATTTTAAAAAATGGGGAACGGTGAACTGTTTTGGTTTGGGGTTTTTTTGCATTAGCTTTGCTAAAGAGAGTTGCATGGTATATTATCTATTGTGTCACAAGCTGGACAAAGTACTTGCAACACTGAATGAGGAGGGGGCTACATAAAGATTTTATGCTACTTTGCATTATATTCCCACATAGACTTAAATTCTGAACTTCAAAGTATCTTTGCAGCGATGGTCGTTAGAGGTAGCACAGTGACAGCTGCCAGGATTTAAACTACATAAATTGAATTAGAGACATTGAATTGCATTTCTGACCACATCCCAAAGGTCTGAAGTGTGGCACACTGGATTTGGGACATAATTAATTTCCAGCATATTTTAGAAGAAAAATCTACTCTGCTAATATACGCCTATCCTTTCTGCTCTGTAAGGTACATCAAAATACCATCTATTGTCATTTAAGATATACCAAACTCCAGTGAATCAGACATTTGGAGCTTATACAAGCAGGCTACTGTTTGACCTAGTTTCATTACAAGCCTGAAACTGCCCATTACCCACTTAATGATGAGTAAGATGAAAAATTGGATCCAATCTACCTCACAGGACTTGAAAAACCATCCAGACAACCCTCTGCCAATGAAAGCAGCTCAAATTAATATGCCAGACCACGAACTCCAGTGGCTGAAGGAGGAGCTGATACACTCTT